>CM046384.1:7628483-7919313 GCA_025413485.1 Ficus microcarpa | reverse complement strand
TCTTGTCACTTATTAAATGTCAAATTATAGTTGGATCAAATGTAGCCAGTTATAGAGCAGTACTTGCATGACAAACTAGTAAAACCTGTTTCGAATGCATTTTCACTTTTCAAATCTCTGCAGACCAACTTGTCTGCTAGCAGTGATGAAGCTTGGAAAGAAAGAGAAGCTGCGGTTTTGGCTCTTGGGGCTGTAGCTGAGGGTTGCATTACTGGTCTTTATCCACATCTGACCGAGGTAATATTTTGTTGTCTCATTTCATTTTGATTGATTAAGCTCTGAAACATAAATTATATATTCATTTCTTTATGTTGATAAGATGCGAAGTGGCTAGAGATGAACACCCGACATTTTTTAGATGAGGTCTGAGATGAAACCTTTTTATGGGATAGAGTCCAGTTTGGGCTTCCTTTTTGGTTCACGCTTCATCTACTAAGGAGTTCCGTAACTTTTAACTATTTTAACTTGGAGAGTGCTGCTAAAATTCTCCTTCTTGTTGTGTATAGTCTTCTCTTCCTTGTGTTCCTTATTCTCCTTTTCTTTTAAGCCCAAGCTTTATATTACTGGTGAACTTTGAGGTCTCTCTCCTGTTTTAAAGATGTATAGATTTGTAAAAACCAATTTGGTTAATAAAGCCTTTTAGTACTTTGGGTTCAATGACGTGCTTGCTTCATGTGCCCCTCTTCTTTTTCTATAATAGAATGTATTTGGAGTTTTTAGACTACAGCCCTATTATTCGTGGTATTTATTGGGTTAAACTATAGCATATATGTTTTCTCTCTATTCAACTGGAGCATTAGTAGTGCATTATATTGACAACATTAAAGTTATGTCTTTCTTTCTCTTTTCTTCGGAAAAAGTTGAGTTAATAGCTATTGTCTTCTTTAAAAAGCTGATGATTTTGGTTTTCTTCCCTTTGCAGTCGGAACATAAAAAAATAAAAACTCTATGCTGCGTAGTTCTTTTGGTTCCTTTACTTATTTGTTATGCTAAAAGATAGACATGAGTTTTTTTTTTTTTTTTTCCCCTGCAGATTATTGCATTTCTAATCCCTTTATTAGATGACAAGTTTCCTCTTATACGGAGTATTTCCTGCTGGACTATTTCTCGCTTCAGTAAGTTCATTGTTCAGGTACTATTACCTGTCATTTCCATTTTCTTGTTCATGCATTTTTTTTTAATTTAAATTTATATGGTGATAATTGATCATTTGTAATTGAAAATTCTTTCCCTCTCTATCAGGGTGTTGGACATCAACAAGGTTATGAGCAATTTGACAGGGTTCTTACGGGCCTTTTAAGAAGAATATTAGATACCAACAAGCGGGTTCAAGAAGCTGCTTGTTCAGCTTTTGCTACACTTGAAGAGGTTCTTCCTATCAATAAAGTTCAATTCTTTCACCAACGCTGTTCTAGAATTTTATAGGTGGAATAGAGTTTTTAGATCTAAATTGGTCTTTATTAATTTGCAGGAGGCTGGAGAAGAGTTGGCACCAAGGTTGGAGATAATTTTGAAGCACCTCATGTGCGCATTTGGAAAATATCAGGTTTTTTTCTTGGCCTTATCCTTTTTCTTGAATCTTATGTTGTTACTGACCAGATGCAGTGCAACACTGATCATTAACCCACCGCATATGTCTTTATTATTTCCCTTTGTACTGTTTCCTCATCTCTTTTAGTTAGATTTTTTTGCTTCATACACAGAGAGAGGAATGTCTCCTGGTTAATGCATTAGTATCACTCTGTCTCTGATTTTGTGACATGTTATCTCTGATGTTAGAGGCGGAACCTCAGAATTGTATATGATGCTATTGGAACTCTGGCCGATGCTGTTGGTGGGGAGCTAAATCAGGTATCTTCAATATGCCAAAGATTATTCCCCCAATAGATCCCACTGGCATTGCTTTCCAGTATTCATAAATTGTTCGTGTGAAGCTGCAAAATTTGTTGCATTTTCTGCTGCATCTCTGACGACTGCTTATCTCTTCTAATTGACTTCATGATGCTTTTCAGCCTGCTTATCTTGAAATTTTGATGCCACCATTAATCACAAAGTGGCAACAACTTTCGAATGCAGACAAAGACCTCTTCCCACTGCTTGAGTGCTTTACATCTATATCACAGGTATATGTTACTCTTTTGCTCTTTAGTGTTTTCTAAATTAGCTATCTTTATTACATTAGCATACTTGTAAGTAATTTATAGATGGGGTCAAGGAAATGTTTAGATATAAACATTTGAATTTGTTGTGGTGTCAGTGCGATTTGGGAAGTTTTTATTTACGATCTTATGATGACTTTGTATTTGGAGAACTCGGATACTTTTTTTCCTGGTATTTACTTTTTGAAATCATTTGTACTGCATTTTTTCACTAAAAGGTACCTCCAATAGGACATTTTTTTTTGCATGGCTATGGTGTTTTCATATTGTCATTACTACGCATACTTGTGCTGGCATGTTTCTTTTGAATTTGTTATGGAAAACCTGCTATGTTATTAATTTAAACAACTGGATTTTGCTTAAAAGGGAATGAAAACAAAGTTATTGGTGAACTTGCAGCCAAAATAAGATAACTATAACTTATAGATGAACTGAAGTAATTTTAATTTATTTTTCTCTTTTCAGGCATTGGGTTCAGGATTCTCTTCATTCGCTGAGCCTGTATTTCAGAGATGCATAAGCATCATTCAGACCCAACAATTGGCAAAGGTTCAATGAAGATCTTTTCACCTTTTTAATTAATTACTCGATCAACTTATTTTCACTTTAGAGTAGTGTGTACCTCATGTGCTATTAATTTGTATATGCTATTTCTAATCTGTAAAATGGACTCTTTATAATTCACTTGTATATATCTCAACTGTTGAAATCCCGTAATTTCTTTTTTTCTAATTGGGGCCCTTACTATGTATCTGAATTACAACTGCCGGGTGTTCTGCTTGTTACTTTGTGTCTTACCATATAAACTATTGGTACAACTCGCAAGTGTCTGTAAACTTTGCTTTGAACTTCTGTTGCAGGTTGATCCTGTTTCTGCTGGGGTCCAGTATGACAAAGAGTTTATTGTATGCTCACTTGATCTACTCTCAGGACTCACAGAAGGTCTTGGAAGTGGGATAGAGAGTTTGGTATTCTCATTTCTTCATATTTCTTTGTCAAGAATAAGATCTCGAGATTCATATATTTATTAGTCAAAATGGCCCCTGGCTTAAATGCTCTTGATTCTTCAATGAGAAGATGATGCAATATACGTATATCTCCCTATTTTTTTTTTTTAAAGCATATTTGGATGATCTATTATAACTTTTAGTGTCGTAAAATACGTATATCTCCTTTTTTGTTTAATTATTATTGTTCTGGCATCGTATTTTGGTTGATCCATTATACCTTTTAGTGTCCCTTCAGTGATCTATGAACTATTGGAACTTAATATGCATCCAGTTCTCCATTTTTCTACATACTGGTGGTGATGGAACGCCCATTATGTCACTTGCACTAGACGTGGTGTCATATTGTTTTGTGTGAACTTTGGTTGTTTCACATTTTTAGATTAGTTGAACTTAAATCCGTAGGATAATATTTATGCACTTTCCACTTATTTTGCACTTTTTTAATCCTCAGGTTTCAAAAAGTAATTTGATAGACCTGCTTTTGCAATCTTGCACGGATGATGCTTCTGATGTCAGACAAAGTGCCTTTGCTCTACTTGGTGACCTTGCAAGAGTAAGTTGAAGATATATAACATATTTACGTAGTGATCACACAAACATCATAATAAAGTTTCTTTTCCATCCTTTGACCAACTGGCGGAATATGGTAAATTTTGCCATATAAATTTCCTGAGGAAACAACATGGTTTTGGAGCTGTCTGAGTGGCAAAGCTCGTAACTCTTACCAGATGCTTTTAAGCTGTCAGGCAAGTTAGCATCTTTTTCATCTTCTCATATCTTTCCCATGTTCTTTATGATTTGTCTAGGTCTGTCCTGTTCATTTGCGGCCTCGTTTATCTGAATTTCTTGATGCCGCAGCAACGCAACTGGTATGTGAAATTTATTGCATTGTTCTAAGTAGCGGTTTTGGAGTACTTCCTCTTTACATGAAATGCTTTCGTACAGAACACACCTAAGCTCAAGGAAACCATTTCAGTTGCAAATAATGCATGTTGGGCAATAGGAGAACTAGCAGTAAAGGTATGTACTTTGTAGTTTGCTTCTGATATTTACATTTTATGGCTTCAAATGTGAACAATCTTTTTGGAATTTACCTGTCTTGTTTTAACTGCAAGGATCTTGGCCCATTGATAAAGGTTTTTTGCAGTATGTAAATTGTGCTGTATGGATTTCTTTGATTTTTCCCTGTTGTTTATGCTAGGTTGCTAGCTTTGTGCTGCATATTAGTTTCTCATTTCCCAGAACCAGAACTACAAAAATTTTAACTGTGCTAGACCCGTTGCATGATGGAATTATCATAGAAGCAACTTTTATTTTCAGGTTCATCAAGAAATTTCTCCAGTTGTGATCACAGTAATTTCACGCTTAGTCCCCATTCTCCATGCAGAGGTGATTGCTTGTATTTTTTTGAATAATAATGTGTTCGGGTTTATGCACCACTCTTAAGCGCACCTGTAACTGCTGTTCAGGGGCTCAACAAGTCACTTATTGAAAATAGTGCAATTACACTTGGGAGGCTTGCATGGGTTTGTCCAGAGCTTGTGTCTCCCCATATGGAGCATTTCATGCAAGCGTGGTGCACTGCTTTGTCTATGTAAGTTTTTATGATGTCAATGTTAACTTCTTTTATATATGTTTGTAATCTCTCATCAATAAATTCCGTGGCAGGATACGTGATGACATAGAAAAGGAGGATGCATTCCGAGGTCTATGTGCAATGGTATGTGTCTTCCTTCATAAGCATTCATTTTATTTTTGGATCATTCTGGTTATAATATCTCTGCTTCCGGGTTCATTAACGTACAGGTTAGAGCAAATCCGTCAGGAGCATTAAGTTCAATTGTTTCCATGTGCCAAGCTATTGCAAGTTGGCATGTATGTATGACAACAGCTGTGTTTAGATCTTTCATGTGTGATGTCTACTAGATAAAGCTGAAATTTTTACTGAATCTTGCCGTAGGAAATAAGGAGTGAGGAGCTCCATAACGAAGTTTGCCAGGTGTTACATGGGTATAAGCAGGTTAGTTTTTCCTTTTGGTCTTAAAATATTCTGAGACTGGATTTTCTAATTGGTTAAAGATTCTTGTCGCTCTTACTAGTAGAGGAAAAACGTAAACATATTTACACTACATGACCCCTAAAACGATGCAAGGAATAGGATAATATTCATCTTTTCCTTCCCAATATGTATTTTGCAGATGCTTGTGAATGGAGCATGGGACCAATGTATGTCTGCTTTGGATCCCTCAGTAAAGGAGGGCTATCAAAATATCTAGTTTAACCTTTTCTCGTAATGTGCTCTCTTCCGCTGGCTCTCTATGCGCTCGCCAGAGCTGTGTCTGGATCGACTTTGTTGATCAGTTTGTGATTGTCGAGTAACATTGTGGTCATGATCCTTTCGAGCGAAGCTCAATTTTGTGGGGAAAAATGAGCCGTCGAAACAATCGAAGCTTGAATTCATTTGCACCTCTTCAAATGTTACCATTGGTTCATGGAGCATGAAGCAGCTCAGTATTTGGACGGGTTGGTGTACAGGGGGCGTGTGGCTTTCCAAGCTTTGAGGGTGTTTTTTTTCTTGGAGTCTTGTATTTGGAGGCAAAGAAACAAGACAGTTATTTGGAGTCGTCATTTTTTTTTTTAAATTTTATAATGGAGATGTCTCATTCAAATGTGGGATGGAATCATCATCATTTTTTTTAGGTTTGAATTTTTTCATAATATAGCCATTTTAGTGGATAGGGTTTGTGTCTTAATTCCACAGATTTTGTACAAGGGTTTTTTGAATTATGGATTCAATTTTTTTCTTTCCCTGATGTTTCATATATAGTTAAAATTTCAAGGAAGTGTAGCCTTTATTTTTGAGAATGGCATACGGTAATATTCTTGCTGCATTAAGCGGCTGTGGGAGTGTGAACAATAAAATAATTTGTAACCTAACCTTTTGATGTATTGGTTGAATGGTGCCTTCTGTCTGGATTCAAGTTAGCTTCTCTTTTTCACAACCTATAATTTTTCTAGTTAGCTTCCACGCTTGATTACTTTCTACTTGCTGGCGCTCAACAATTTTTCGGTCAACCTTGTTTATGCAGCTTTTCTCATGCAAGCTGCAAAGGTTCATGCATCTGAAATTGAGTGCCGCCGCCTGGCCGAGGGCTGGTTGAGCAGTCAGGTCTAATGATCATACCAATACAGATTACGGTCTCGGATTCATATCTTTAGGCAACCTCTGTAATGAGCAATTACAAGATTCATACATCTATGTAGAAGCCGTTCTTTCAGCTAAACAAGAAAAACACATACTCTGGTTCCGAAATGCAATCACATTTGACAATTTCGATATGCTTAGGTTGGAACACTAGTATACGCATCTTCGCCATAATTTGCATTGTGGAACCGACCTCCACAATCTCACAATTTCACTCTTAAAACTTTAAATAACATAAAATTCCTATCCTAAGCTTGAAACATGTAGCCGTCAAAGTCAGTGACCCAACAAACGGTTTATTACAACTCTTGAATCTATGGTGCTCATTGCGTGATGCACCATTGTTACTTAAAGAAACGGCCATTACTGGGCATCACATGATGCAGGAAGCGGAAAACAGTACCCAACACCTGAGTTGGATCATCATAGTTCTATCTGTGAATTCGGTTAAAGGGTTCTCCTTAGAAGTAAAGCCAACAGATAGCTGAGGGCGGAGTCAATTGACGAAAGTGCCACAATCAGCAGCGCCACAAGAACAAGAGTGAGAGTAGCGGTCCTCAGCTGCATCAAAATGGTTAAAGAGAAACAAATGAAAGTTTATCCACTCAACTAGCCAAATTCAACAATGAAATTTAGCTTGTTTCACACATCTGCCAATTAACAAGTAATACGAAGCACATTTTTTTAGCTTAAAACTCAGCAATTCAATGCGTATCTTAATGAACTAACACACAGTTGCGAATGCATACCGTGCTAGAGAAGCCAGGCCACTCTACGTACTTGAGCTGACTAGGTTGCTCAACCAGAAAAACGAATAGAGATCTTATCCCCCTATGATGTACAATTCAAACATCAGAACCCATAAGTCAGTCTTCTAATCTTTAACTTTCCAGGAAAAAAAAAAAAAAAAAAGTTCGTCTCATTCTAATGCAATTCCACCAACTGTGATTATTTTATTTTTTATTATTTTTTTGGCATTGAGAACAAAAGGGAAAGTGAACAAAGAAATACCAACTGAATTCTCTAACAAGAGTAAGAGGAAAAGGTTCCTGAGGCAAGTCATCGTCAAAGCTGGACTGATAGGAATCCCTTCCCATGCGAACAGAACAATTAGTTCCAAATCCAGACACACAACATTTTCGGATACCGCCTCTTAAAATCTACAACCAGAAAAGAAATTAACAAAAAAATCGTAAAATAAAAAGGACTCCTCAAAAGAAAAGAAAAAAAAGAAACCCATTATTTCAAAGATTGAGTATCGTATGAAGATGATAAATTCGACTCCTCAAAAATAAAAAAAAAAAAAAAAATAAAAAAAGGAAAGTAAGCTTACTCTTCCAGATGGTACTACTGCTTTGACGCCATTGAAATTATTGAATTCTCTGCTGCTGTATCTCCGACTCTGGAATGGTAGTTTTGCCTGAATCAAACCTGGGGAAACGGTAAAAGGAATTTAACAAAGATAAAATAAATAAATAAATTAGAGAGAGAGAAGGAGATTAGGAACCTGAAGAAATTGCGGATGACTGAGAAACTACGACCATCTTTGGGTTAAAGCGCTAAGCTTTACCTACAGTGACAGATAAGAAAGAGGGTACAAAACTAAGAACAACGAGAAAATAAAAGAAAATAATAAATAAAAAAGCAAAGAAAAGAAAATAGAATGGAACAGTGAATAGATTTCAGAAACAAAATACTGAAAAGGCTGTATCTCCTGATTTTGCTCAACAAAAACAAACTGAAGAAAACGTGAGTTACCCAGATAATTAAGGAAGGATTGTTGTCGTACAACGTTGAAAAACGGCTGTTCAGCACCAATGACTCTTTCTATTGCGCGAAGTGAAGGTTTAAAGAGACAGCAAGCGACAACGTTTTCTAGACCGCCAAAGGTAAATAGGAAAAATGAAAAAGGAAAAACGACTGTCTAGTGGCAGTGTCCTATCTATCGAACCCGTCTTATGCTATTTTTGTAGGAATATGATATAACAAAAATACGCTATTATAAATGTTCACTACTCATATCATATGAGGTCCTAAGACAAAAAGATCTAAAAAGATATAATAAGCATTAAAAAACTAGGGAGAAGTTGGGCCCAATGATAAGGGAACGGGATTTGAGGTTTAGGAGTCATAAGTCTAAGATTTGATCCTTGATTGGCGTAAAAATTAATAATAAGTTAATTAATATAGAAGGGGTGTACATTGAGTGTTTATATACCAAAAAAAAAAAGATATATATTTTTTCATTTTTGGGTATTTGCTAGGTATCATGAGAAAATAGGAAAAGTAATCTACCTTTTGTTCTTTCATATTGAATGTGAAATTACTTGGAAAGAACATAACTGAAATTAAAGAAGAAGAATTATTTATGATCTCACTATTTTACTAATCTTTTTTTTCTTTTCCATATTTTCCTTTGATTTTCGAGTAAATTGTCAATCTTGCTAACCTTTACCTTTTTATTGAAGTTTTCTCTCTTCTTATCCTCTTCTTTTTCCAAAACTCACTCCCTAATAAATAATTTTACTTTGTCAATTTGTACTTCAAAATCTCTCCATATCTTTTAAATCGAAGTGCCATGTGTTATTGTGTCAATATGTCTATAGCCTTCTTCACCAAAAAAAAAAAAAAAAAAAGGTCTATGATGTCTATAGCATTAAAAATATATAAATATTTTTAAAAAATGTCTATAAATATCTTTCCAAAACGTCTCATTCCAAATCATATGTTGCCCAATTCTCAAGTTCTAACGTGCGTGGTGTTTCTCACTCCAACTGTCTTAAAGGCCGGCAAGAATTTTTATTCTTTATTCTTTATTATTTTTTATTTTTTATATTTTGACCTGCCTTGTTTCTCTTCATCTTCGTAGAAAGATGATAAGAATTTTTGCTTACTGAAATTTGACCTTTATGTTGTCCTCACATTCTTCTCTACCTTCTCAAAACCAACAATTGGAACGACAAGTTATGTCTCTAGCGGGTAATCAATTTGAATACTACATTAATACATTACATACATCACACACACACTTACACCTATACATATATATATATATATGCATGAAACATGTATACACATATAGATACATATGTTGGCTTTGTGGCATGATGCCCTACTGGTTTCACATGAGAAACAACTGTATTTTGTTGCAAAAATTTCCTCCCTAAACAAATGATCCCAAAGATACTTAAAAAAAAAAAAAAGAAAAAGAAAAAAACACCAATATCCAATAGAGATTTGATTTTTAGGCTCGTTTTCATATTATTATAAATGTTGATTTCTAGACACAAATATAAGATGGTTGTTTTTGTTGCATGAAGCGATGGTTCTTGGCTGCAGCCATTTCTATTCTGTCCCATGTCTCCTTCCTCTTGATCTCGGCCTGGCGAGCCACGGATTCCCTGTGGTTGATCTCTTCAAGGCATTTGGAGTACAAAATTTGATCCATTTCTTCCAACATCACCTTCAAGTTTGCGGTCAGTTGGCAGACGCTTTTGCTCCAATGCCACTTGAGGTTCCGTTCCATGCCCTCCACGACGATCGGAAACACTTCTTCCATTGCCATTGACGCCATTTTCACAAAGTGTTCGTTGTTCCACACATAGAGTGCCCTCTCAGCTACCTAAAATCCACGCCATTATATTTGTTATATATTTCAGATATTAAGTAGAGAAAATTGGGGAGGGAAAAAATAATAATAATAAGGAAAGGGGGTTCTAGAGAGAGTTCAAATAGCATTTAGTTTGCCTAGTAGTAGTTCCTCCATTCACTACTAGGCCTTCAAATGAACTTTAAGAAAAGGAGGCAAATTGATATCTTTAAGAACTTGGGAGAGGGTTTCGTAGGTGATTTCTAATAATTTCTTGACTCTAATCTCAAGCTGACATTTCAGTAATTATTATTGTGCTTCAAAACAATTTTTTTAAAAAAAGAAATTCTATAACAAGATCCCCTAATCATATAGAGACCATTGATCTTAATCTTATGATTTAAATGGTTCACTACCTAATAAAGCGACTGTAAAAGTAAAATCCAAAAAATTTTCTCACGGTATCCAACCACGTACAATATATATTGTTTTTAATCAAAAAGGGCCACTTGCAGTAGCACAACAGAAATTGTCAAACATAATAAAAGAAGTTAGCTTCAACCAGTGGCGGATTTAAGGGGTGAGTGGGGTTACAGCCCTTACTAAAATTTTTTTTTTTTTGTTTTTTGTTTTTTAATTTTATCCCAAAATTTTATAATTTTTATAGTTTACACCAATTAAAAATAAAAAAAAAATCATGCAGTCCCTACTTTGCCCCAATTAAAAATAAATTTTCATATAATCCACACACTAAAACTAATTTTATAAAAAAAAAGTTTATAATTTTCTTGATTTGCCCCTATTAAAAATTAAAAATTCTCACGTAAACTGATTAAAATTAAAACTTCTCGCGTACTCCTCACTAAAATAAATTTCTGACTCTGCCGCTAACTTCAACATAATAGAACTATGTAATTGTCAATATATATATATATATATATATATATGTCAAGGAGTTTACCTGGGAGTTCCAACTGTTCAAGCACCTAGTAATCTGAGTACACAAAGGCAAGGCCAACTTCCTATACTGATCAGTGTCAATATTCTCAACAAGCTCCTCCAATTCCCCAATAAGTAAAATCTCCTTTTGGCAATTGGTGACAGGCCAATACTTCAAAATCCCCCTCACTACGACCCCTCCAAGCATCGGCTCCTTCTGCACAAACTGCGACACACAATACGCCAACTGCCTGTGGTAACCCTGCATTCCCTTCGTCTTGTGCAGCGGAATTAGCACCCTCATCAGGAACAGCTTGTGCTCTTCTTTCAGCGGCACCGTGAACCCGTTGATTATGCTTCCCCATATCTCCAGCAACTCCCCGATCCCGCTGTGCCTCTGATCGGTCTCGAACACGAAGTTCAGGAGCACGTCGTTCATCGACTTCCTCATGAAGGATCGATGCAGGGTAAACCGCGAGTATACCCGGTGGTATACGTTCTTTAAGCTCTCCCGCTCCCGGGGGTCTTCGGATTGGAAAAGCGAGAGCAGGCTCACAAGGAAGTGGTGATCCATGTAAGGACTTAGTTTTTTTGTTTCGGTGTTAATGATTACTCTCAAGAGGAGCTCGTAGACTAGTTGAAGATGTGACCACATTCTCGAGAGCTTCGAGATGGGGTCTTCCTCCTCGGGGAATTCGGTGTCTATGGTGACCAATGAGGGGTTGGAAGGCGGTGGAAGCGGACGGAAAATGTTGGCCAAGATCATGGCCATGAGAGGAGACAAAACTTTATCATGTTGGAGTGGCTTTTTTGAGGCTTTTATGATGCACAACAGGTCAACGAGGCTTTGGCGTTTGAGCTCTTGCTGAGAAGGCGATTCCGATGGATCGGTGAAGGTGAAGGTGATTGTGCAATGAGAGATTAGAGAGAGGATCTTGTCGGACTCTGAAACGGATTCGAGAGCGAATAGTGTCTGAAGTGTGGAATTTTTTCTTGATGAGCAGATTTTTTGGTTGGTGTTGCTGCTTTGAGCATCCATTTTTGTGTACCAATTTGATCTCTAGCTGTCAAAAGACTAGAGTTTTGTGATGTTTATTTTTATACATGTTTGTTTACTTGTTGGTTTGGGTTATGAAAGAAAGGCCAAAAGGGACAGCGATGCTACATAGACAAGAAGCGTTGTAATGTCCGGTTCAACTTGGAGATTAGAGAGAGAGTTTGATACCTAAAAAAATTCAAAGAGGTAAGTTTTTTAAACAAGGGATTTTTTTTTTTTTTTTAACTTTGTTTTTGCTTGTCAAATGGGTGTTTGCCACGTGGAATTATTGATTGTTTTTATTATTAGTTGGTAGAGTACAGCTTGTGGGTTGTGGCAACAAGTTAAGTTCATTAATTTTGCCTACATGTGCCTTCACCAACCAATCAATCCCAACACAAGGTAAAATCAATGTAGGACAAACGTTTGTTGTCTACCTCAATTGCACAATGGTCTTAAATCTTGTTCCCGTTATTAAGTAAGTATTCTTATCAGATGAACATTAAATCTGATTAAAATCATATTAACATAAAATATATGTAAAACTAACAAAACCTAACCTTGACGGTAGGATATGTTCATAGACTTCTGTAGAATTTTCATAAACAAAAGCTAGTTTAACGGTTATACTAAAAAAATATATAAATAAAGGGTTTGCTATGCGTTTAGATTGACTAGACAAATTGTGATGGAGCCTCAATAGTGCATGTATAGAGACAAAAGGAATTTTGAAGCAACGAGATGGGAAATATGTCCCAAAATGTGGATCCTGACCCAAAGCCCCGTGGCTACCTAAAACTTTGGAATCTTTTTCGAATCTTAAGTGACGGAGCCCAAATGCCAAATAAGATCCACTTCAAAGCATCACATGGTTATGTGTACTCTCTCGGCAAAACTTTTTTTTCTTCCTTCTTCTTCAATTTGTATGTTTTGTTCGCGAGTTGGAACTTGGAACCTCGAAGGTCAATAAAAATATGTTTGAATTTAGTTATTAAAAAGAATAATATTTGAATTTGCAATTGTGGGACTAATTAAAATTACATTCATGGAGAGGAGCCTACCTTTGTCTCATAGCTCATTGCAAATCTCCCTAACCTTTACCTTTTCTCCTTTTAATCATAAAATGAATATGCACGGTGTTCTAAAGTTTAAACTAATATATATATAAATATATATATATATACGTTTTATAATTTTCGTCAGATGGCAATAGGAAGGTCATAAAGTAGAAGGATTTTCTAAATGTCTTTTCTAACTTTAAATAAAGTAAGAGAGAAGAAAATGAGTTCCATTTAGGTCTATGATATTTTTTACTTATTTATTTTTATTTTTAATTTAAGTAAGTGAGAAGGAAACGAGTTAGACAAAGTCTAAATTCACTTTAAAAATACTCGATAGAAAGGACTTTCAACGTTGAGGCAAATTTGATAGTTCATTTAAAACAATATATCTGATTATTCTTTAATTGAGCTCTTTAAAAAAAAAAATGATGTGCAAGTCTGATAAGTTATTCCATAATGCATACAAAGAGACGGAGAGAGAGGTTTTTTTTTTTTTTTAATTATTTATTATTATATAATAATTTTATTAATGCCGTATGGTGCATAATAAGATATGCTTTATGAACATGATCATCAAATCAAAATCACGACCCCTGAATAAACGTCCACATTATTACAAATGAATAATATACATATATATTCATATTAATTATTTATAACCATAAATAATAATTCTATGAATATTGACAAAAAATAAATAGCCAAAGTCTTTGAGTTCTGTTCCACGTGTTTACCTGCAAAATTCGCGGACCAACAATATTCCAAAATTAATAAATTATTTAAAAAAAAAACCCTCAAATATTGCCAAAATAAAAATGAAAACAAAAACAAAATAGTGTATACGTCAAAATTTGCCTTGTTTACAAACACTCTATGCTTCGCAAGAAAATCCAATTTTCTTCCTCTTAATCTCTCTCTCTCTCTCTCTCTCTCTCTCTCTTTCCCGAGAAAATCTTCCATGTTCGTCCTTCAAAGGAAATTAAGGAAATTTGCTTCCTTATTTCTTCATCTCCAGAATCACAGATTGTTTGGCGTCCATGGAAGCCACGGAATTTAAGGATCCAAAGATGGAGTTTTTTTCGCCGCCGAAATCCGGTTCACTATCGCCGAGGTTTTCGCCTCCTCAGAACGGATTCCACTCGCCGCAGTTTCGGATTCAGGACCTCGAGATGACGGAGGTGAGGTCGTCTTCGGTCGAGTACACGAGCCTCAGGGACATACTGCCGTCGGCTTCGGCTTCGGCGGCCGCGATGTCGCCGACGCCGTCGTCGAGCTGGCACGAGATTCCGATCAGGAACCCGCTGGTGAAGCACGCGGCCATGGCGTATCTCCAGCCGATGTCCACTCCGACGACGTCGTTCGGCGACAAAGGAGGGCTCCTCGGGAAGCTCAAGGCGATGTGCTTCTGCCACGACGGCGGCGGCGAGTATGGTTGCGTGTGGTGGTTATACGACGTCGTATGGCGGACGGTGAAGGAGATATTTGGGGAGTTGGTATTGGATAGAAGAAGAGATAGTGAGGAGGAGGATGAAGATGAAGAAGACGAAGACGACGATAAAGTTGACTGAGTGAGAGAGAGAGAGAAAGAGGGCAGGGGCATTCTTGGAATTTGGGGTGTTGACTGGTAGATATGCACACTGTAAATAGAGATTCTCAATTTTTTAAATATTTTTTTAAATAAATTCTTTTTTTTTTTTTACAATTTTTTTTTGTTTGTGAAAAAGAATGGGAAAAAAAAAAGAGGGAGGGGAGGGAGGGGGGAGTGTGTTTTTACTCGTGTAAATAAGATAGTAAGCATAGATTTTCGAAGGTGTTTGGTTTGTTAGTTTGAGTTTAAATATTTTAGTTGTAATAGTAAATTTTTTTGAATTTTCAGAAAAGACAAAAAACTTTTTGGGAAAAAGATAAAAAATTTTTAGGAAAAAGACAAAAAAAAGTTTGAAATGAGTTGGAAATGAGTTGGTTGTCAAACTCTTTTTTTTTTTTTTTTTTTTTTTTGAGAAAAATGAACATGCAATGTTGCGATTGTGTCGGCAACTGTATTTATTTAGAACAGTGAACACGTGATTGGTGGAAAGCCGATATGACTTTTTATTAGGTTTGTTCCTTCTCCCTTTAGAATGTGTGGAAAAATATTTGGTGAATACAATGATCACGACGTTTAAATGAAAAATATTAACTATTCACCAAAATCATTTTGAATAAAATCATTTGAAAGTGTATTTGGATATATGTTAAAAATAGTTATTTAAAAATCAGAACGGGGAAAATAGAGAAAATTTAGAATGAGCAAAAATAGATGGTAATGGTTTTTTTCTCCACCCTCCAAGCATGTGTTCTGAAGCTAAAACTGAACTTGAATGACCATTCAATGTAATACAGAGATGATTGAAATAAGGGAGAAAGAAATAATTGTAATAAATAATTAAAGTAAATAATATGTTTTAAAAATATTTGTAGTATATAATAAATTTATTATGTAAGTAAGTAATAGATTATTTATTTCATAAATTTGTCAGTTACTATTACTTACTTTAAGTATTAATTATTACTTCATTTAGCTTCATTAAAATGTTTATTACTATAGGTCCGTTTGGGTTATCAACTACAGTTGAAATTTTGGAAATGTTTTGATTATAAATGAATTAAGCTTTAAAAATATGTATTTGGTTGAAAGTGAACTTTTGGACAACTCTTTCTCTATAACATGAAATTATGCGCATAATTCTGTTACTAAAAGTTAACTGTAAATATGTTACTTATTAAAAAAAAATCCAAGGATTTATCTAAGTATTGGAGGCGCATAATTTTCAAATGTCATTAGACATTAGTCAAATAAATGTCACTTTAGCGTATATAAAATCAACTCTCACTATATTACCCTAAACTGTTTGAAGTTTTTTTTTTTTTTCCTTTTTTCTTTTGTCTTGTTTCATCTAATTCTCATTATATTTTAAGTTTTTATATTTTTTAACTTCAAATAATTTATTTTCGATCAAATATAATTTCAAAACTCAACTCAATGAACCAACTAAACAACTTCAAAAATTTGATCTCACGGATCGATTGTATTTACGGGTCAATTGCGCATTAACGTAGACTTGATGGTGTGAATTCGGTGGGCAGCAGTTCTTTCAACATCAGGCTTTTAATTCAAGGTTTTTTTTTTTTTTTTTCTTTTTTTATAATTATTTTAATATTTTTTGGGTGTTCAAGTATCTTGAGTGCGGAGATCGGTTCGTGGTGGGGTTAGTTGTGTCGGCGGGAAGATGCATGTTCCAATAATTGATTAAATGCTATGAAAAAAATAAGGTGAAAGGCCAAATCATTTGATGGGCTAAGGGTATGATATTATCCACGAATAGAGATAATCCAAATCCCAATGTTTTTTGTCACGAGAATATGCAAAATCCCAAGGTTTTGTCACTTCAACGAACAGGATATTATTTGAGGGACTTTCTCTAGTAACATTCACTATTTAATTGATTTCTTAAATTGTTGTTTCTGATAATTTAATGACGTCTAATATCTACATACTCTTCTTGACGAAGATGTTTGGCCGGCATCTCTGACCAGAAAATTCTCGCAAAATGTACATCCATCTACACGAAAAATGTTAAACTCTACATGATTTTATTTTTATTTTATTTTACCAATAATCACCACATGAACAATTCCCATTTATGAAATGGTGGAAAACTTTGGGTTCTCCTACTACTATCTCTCTCTTGGTAATCTTTGAAATCTTCTTTACAGCAATATGGCAATCTTCACAAATTCTTGTGTTTTTCCTCACAAGAACAGGGCTTCCAACTTTTGTGGAGATCAACCCGAAACAGATTGCCAATCTTACACCGTGATTCGCCGGGGAATCTAGCGGCCTGAACTCGGTCATTCCATGAACATTTTTCTCTTCCGCTAACTTCCTCGAGAGTATACTCAACACCTCGTAGATCATGTTAGTTTGAACGTGTGACATATCTTGATTGACGAACCTGTGAGGCTTACATGAAGTAGTATTCTCAACCAAGCTCCATCCAACAGTTTTCTCTAGTCCTCTTTGTTTCATGAGCGATTTTATCCGTTCCACGTCGCCCCACCTTTCAGCCTCGGCGTACAAATTAGAAAGCAAAACATAACACCCCGTGTTATCATGTTCCAAATCAAATATGTGTTGTGCGGCAAATTCAGCGAGCTCAATATTTCTATGGTTTCTACTAGCTGTCAATAATGATCCCCAGATCCGGCCTGTGGGTGCCAATGGCATTGCCTCGACAAAATTCTTGGCTCGGTCAAGGTCACCTGTTCGACCAATGAGATCGAGGATACAACCATAATGCTCCATCCCAGGATCAATGTCGTACTCTTTTTTCATTGAGTTAAAAAATTCCCAACCCTTGTCAACCAAGCCAGACGTGCTGCAAGATGTTAACAAGGAAACAAAGGTGCTGTAGTTGGGTTTGATGCCCTCATCTCTCATCTCTGAGAACAATTCGATCGATTTCCTTCCGAACCCATGAATGGCATGAGCCATAATAACAGAGTTCCATGAACTGACGTCCCTAACCAATATCCGATCAAAAATTTCTCGAGCAGTCTCTAGTTTGCCGCACTTTGCATACATGTAGACAAGTGAATTCAAGATATATGTATTAGAATGGTGTTCTGACTTTGAGATATAACCATGAATTTGCCTCCCTTCTTTAAGTAACGCCGCTTCAGAATATGCAGGTAAGACGCTTGCTATTGTAATAGCATCTGGTTGCAGCGGCTTCGTCAAAAGTTCTTGAAATAGGTCTAATGCTTCCTTATTCTGTCCATTTTGCGCGTATGCAGCAATCATGGAATTCCATGTTACCAAACTTTTTTCTTCCATATGGCCAAATATATATTCTGCCAATTTTGGCTTTCCGAAAGCTCCATAAAAATCAATTAAAGAAGTTTCCAACACAATGTGAGGGACTTTTCTAATGGCATATCCATGAGCAGATTTACCATCCAAGAAGGCTCCTAACTGTGCACATGCAGGGAGAAAGTTTATGATCGAAATAACATCAGGACTCAAGTTATCCTCCTCTTGCATCCTTTTCAAGCAAGCAAATGACTTCAGAGGTTGCGAATTCAGAACATACCCTCCGATCATAGCGTTCCAAACCACAATATTTTTCCGAGAAATATCATGAAACAATCTCTCCGCATAATCCACCCTACCACACTTGCTATACATGTCAAGTAGCGTAGTCTGAACCATGAGATCTGACTCAAACCCACCTTTGAGAACCTGGCAATGAACTTCTCTCCCACTCTGGGTAAAACACTCTACAGAACAAGCTTTCAGCGCGCCAATCATGCTGAACCGATCAGGCTTCATTCCAAACGCTTGCATGTCCAACAAACAGGCTAAAGAGTTTCTACCATCCCCGACAGCGGCATATCCACTAACCAAGGAATTCCAAGAAACCAGATCCTTAACAGGCATTTCATCAAACACCTTGCCTGCACACTCCAAACAACCAAGCTTCGCATACATAGAGACAAGCGAGTTAAAGACACAAACATCTGAACCCAACCCAACCTTAAACAACTTGCCATGGATCTTCTGGCCTTCGACCATCGACAACGACGCACCACAAGCCTTGGTCACAGATGGGTAGGTAAAGTTATCCGCTTGGATTCCTTCTCTTTCCATTCTGTTATAAAAATCAATGGCATGCAAAAACAACCCATTATCCGCAAACCCTCTAATCATAAGATTCCAAATAAACGTCTCGGAAGAGTTAATTTTCTCGAAGATTTCGAGAGCATCTCTCATTTGCCCAGAATGTATATGATTCTGAAGAGCCTGCGTGAGCGACAAATCTCGGCGCTTTTCGACTGAATTCTCTGGTTTTCTTCTACAACTTGGAATCTGCTTCGAACTTCTCGGCCTGGAATCATCAAGCCGCTTCTCCGAAAGCTTTATCGGTGTTATGGAGTTGTGGCAGTAGTGGTAGCTATGAGATAATGCGATGGCCATTTTTGAACAGTTTCAGGATCTAAGAACTGAGAAGTGGTAGGGAAGTGGCCGTCAAAGGTTGAAAAGAGATGTTCTCTGTCGTCGAAACCATTAAAAGCCCCTTCTTGGTAGGTATGGCACTGAGAGAATCCAAAGAGTCATTTTAGTACGTTTTCTTCAAGATTCTGGAGCTGATACAAGGCCGGTACCGATACTCACCAACAGAAAAGTTCCAGTCATTTTGGGCAGGAGCTGTGTTTCTTTATTTACGTTCTCGTTCTAATCATAACACTGTGTACCCTATTTTACTTTTGCTTCCTACATTTTTGAAACCGACTATTATGCCCCGCGATTATACAAAACCACTCATTTTACCTTATCTATTCATTTTCATCTATAAACTTAACGGTTCCATCTATAAACTTAACAGAATTACTGAGGTGGGATTCATTAAAGAATTAATCAAATATTTTCTAAAAAATAAACTCATATTTTGAAAATTTTTTTAATATTTTAGTATTTTCTAAATAATATCAATTATCAACTAAAATAAATGTAAGAAAAAATTTCCAAACTTTCCTTTATCTGTAATTAAAAAAAAAAAAAAGAGCCATGCCCAAAAATGTAGAAGGTGAACCCATGGTGAAAAAGGTTGGATCGGGCGGGTGAAGTAGCAACAAAAGTCAAGTCGCACAGGGAGTTGGTGGCGAAGATTGAATCGCGCAGGGAAGGGGGCCGCTTGAAGGCTGGATTACATTGGGGAGGGGGCGGCAGAGGCTAGGGGTTTGTTTGGACATAAGTTCAACTTAAATTAAGTTGTATTTTTTTCATCATATTTTTTTATTTTTTCTGAAAAAGTTTTTTATCTTTTCTGAAAAATTACTATTGAAACTTAAAAATCTTAAAATAAACTCATTCACCGAACACCCCTAGATATCATGGGGAAGGGGGCGACGGAGGTTGGATCATGCTGGGAGGGGGCAGCGGAGGCTGGATCATGCATGTGGTTGGCCTGGACTGGATCGTGAAATGAGGGGCGTTGGAGGATGCTCAAGGGGGAGAGGCAGAGTGGGAAAGGACGGGGGAGTGAAATATATATGTATATATATTTTCTCATTTTTAGTTGTTTTAAACTTTTATTTGATTTTCATTAAGATTAATTTATTTTTTTATTAATATATATTTTCAAAATATGGGTTTACATTAAAACAAAAATTTTGATTAATTCTTTGATATATGTTACATCAGCAATTCCGTTAAGTTCATAAATGAAAGTAGATGGAGGAGGCAAAGTGAGTGGTTTTATATAGTTTAGGGGGCATAATGACCAATTTTGAAAGTACGGGGGGGACAAGGTGAAGTAGGATATATAATCCAAGGGACATTTGTAAAATTAATCCTAATGTTTATTCAAACGAATGTTTATAAACTCCAAAGGGATAATCTGAATGGCTCTTGTTCACTCATCAAAACTCTAACTAAAACAAAGATTTAAGGTTCGAATCCCTACTCTATCCTTTGGAGGGATTATTGGAACGTGACGGTACTTCTTCTGACTCCTTTTTTTTAGCCAAAAAACAAAAAAGATTATTGGGACGTGACGTTACTATCCCCGATCCTTTTTTTTTTTTTAGCCAAAAAAAAAATGAATGTTAATTAAATTTAAAAAAACAAATATGAGACCGGTATTTAAAAAAAATGAAAATCACCAAACGAATAATTATAAAATAGTGAAAAAGTTCAAATAATTTTACTTTGGTAATTAATCACAAAACAAATATTATAGTATAATGCAATAATAATTCCTCTAGTAGTTCACACAAATTCAACTCAATATTGCATAATCACGAGAGCAAAAATATCATAAATTTAACATTATATGTCTATCGTAACATTAAAGTTAACAATTTTGGATATTCAAAATATGACTCTTCACTTTATTTCTTCTTCTTCTTCTTCTTTTTTTTTTCTTTATTTTTTTTTTTATGAACTATAAGATTTTTGTGAATTTGGTTATTAATTTTCTTGAAGTTATGATACGATTTAAGATTATAACTTGATCTGCCAGTTCAAAACTCGTAATTTCTTCTTCTTCTTCTTCTTCTTCTTTTTTTTTTTTTTTTTTTTCACCATACAACGTAACTCTGCATATTAGTTTTTCTTTTTGCAAGAACTACTTTTGGTAATAAACTAGCCAGTGGCATAACGAACTAAGGTGAAAAACATCATTCCCCAACCAGCTAGTCTTCTTTTTTTTTTTTTTTTTTTTTTTGGTTTTTTTTTTTAATCAGCATTTCAAGAAGTAAAGAGACAACAAGGTAAAACATGGGTGGTTTTCTGTCATTCATTTGAACTCAATTGACCGAGGAAATACACTAAAAAGCTTTTCAAGACAACAAGTAGAACATTTCTTGTAGATCACGGCAAGCATGAATGCATTACATCATTTCTCTGTTGGTATTTCTTCAAGTCGATTTCCTTCATCATCTCTTGCGTAATCTCTTTCCGGGTTGCATAGTCCTTGCAACTCACTTTCTCACCATTCGTGAACGAGATTCAACCCTTCTCTCAGCCTCTCAAGTTATATTACAAGAATCTGCAGGCACGAGTGAAAAAAAAATGAAAGAAAAAAGCTAGCATTGCAATTAAGAAGTTGGAGGTTTTCTTGGTACAAAAACGTCTTAACAACGTTCACGGTTCAACTTCATCGCACTCGTGATCTGCAAAGCTGATATCGGAAAGGTCGGTCTCCGAAGAGAACCTCAACCATCTCTTCTTCTCGGTGTACTTGAGACAAGGCTGCATGACGAGCCCGATTATCACAGCCAACAAGCTCAACACCACCACCTTTGACGAAGCAAGAGCTAAAACCACAAGTATCAACAGGTTGGAGGGACACACAACAAAATCGCACCGGCTGTACCAACCGGTATCTTATAAGGCCGAGTTGCAGCCGGATATTTCATCCTTAACTTCACAAATGCTATGAACTCCATAATCATCCCAAAACAATACAGATAGTTCTCTGCAGCTACTATCTCCTCGAAACTCAACCAGGAGAGTAAAATCACGCCGGATGCAGAAAATAGAATCCCCGTAAGAGGAGTTCCGTATCGAGACCTCTTGCCAAAAAATGCAGGAAGCATCCCGCGATACGCCATCCCCTGAAGCTGATACGCATCACTACTCATCTCTGCTACAAACATCCCCATGTTTGACAAAGCAGATGCTGCTTGCACCCAAAATCTTAACCACACGCCACCGAGCATTTTCGCTATGTCTGAGAAATAACCATCAGACCACAGCTCGCGATGAACTGGGATAGCTCCTGTTCCTATCAGAAGGGGAAAAATGTATCCTGACAGGACCAAGATAAGTGCGTAAAAGAGAGCTTTTGGAAGCGTTTTACTCGGGTTTTCTACCTCCCCAGCCAGAGTACTAATTGAATCCCAGTAGTTTAGATTCCAGAACAAACGTTCAAGTACAATGCCCAATTCACATTCTGCAGATCTACCACAAGCCATCTAGAAGGCTTTAGTTTCGGAATCGCAATGAACCCCATGAATACAAAAGGAAGCAGCGAAAACACCCCCAACAAAATAGCAACCCAACCCACTATGGTCAATCCCCTATAGTTCAAGTAAGTAAAAACAACAGTCAAAAACAGTATTGCAATTACTCTATAGAGACCACTTTCCAATTCCGGAATCGCCGATTTGAGATAGTCCAGGAATAGAACTGGATATAGAGCATTGTCAATGACCCCACTTAGCCATTTCATCCAACCTTGCTGGAAGCCCCAGTAAGGCCCCAAAGCTGATGAAACCCAAACAACATATCCACCGTTCTCGGGAAACATCGTCGCCATTTCGGCGGTGATCAAGGCCTCCGGAATGCTCCATATAACCGCGAAAACCAGAAAACCGAGAAGGGCTAAGAGGGGACCAGCAGCCTGGACGCTGTCCTCAACCCCAAATGGCCCTCCTGAGACCTCATAGAAGATCAAGAATACAAGAGGTGCAACTGAGACCTTATAAATCCTTTCTAGCTTAGGAGAAGATCCTTCCCCTAAAGGAACATACTCAGCAGTGTTGTGCTCCGGCATTGGAGCAGAAGTTTGCCTAGCCCGTGAGCTTCTCTGCGTCTGCACGCAATACACACGTCTTAAAAACATTGCAAACAAGGGAGAATAGTAAGATCACAAACCATTTCTCTCTGACGTGGAGAGAAAATTACAGCAATGGGGTAGCTTCAAAATGAGACATAAGTTTCATTTAAAAAATTAAAGTGCAAATTATGAGAAGAATATTAACGACGCCCAGATAAAGGCAATATATTTAAAGACCTAATTAAACAAAGTGAGGGAAGATTAGGTTTTCCTTATCAAGCAAGGCGCCAACAACAAATACACACATTTATGGAATAAATAAACGGTCGAAAGAAACACAATGCATCATTCCAGGTTTTCTTAGCGAGAGAGAGAGAGAGAGAGAGAGAGAGAGAGAGAATTGGGTCAATGTGGGTCTCATCAAAACAACCAAAAGAAGAAGAAAAATCCTAACTTCTTAAAAAAAATTTCCTGTTATGCTTTGTTCTTGAATAGTTTAAAATTCTACAGAGATTAAAGCCACAGATCCTACAACAACCAAATATTCAAGAGAGCCAAAACGTTACCTTTCTTCTAGGGCTCAAACAATTCGAACAGCAAAAAAGGGAGACAAAAAAAAGTACAAAAAAAAAAAAAAGAAAAGCAAAAAGGGGAAACGAGGATTTAATCACAAAACTAGCCAATTATAAAGAAGAAGAAGAAGAATAAAAACCATTTGTGAAGAAGCAGAAGAGGCGAGAATCGGAAAAAAGGTGGCAGTGATGATGTGTCAGAAAGGGGGGGTAGTGAGTCTCTGAATATCGGGCCACGCGTCCTCTTCACTGCGAGATGTGTCGGTTTGCCCCACCATTTCAAGTCTGTCAGAACTGAGGAGAGAGAAAACAAAGGAAAGAGAGAGAGAGAGAGATGTCTCTATTTCTTTGTTCTTTTTCTGGAACAGAAACGACGGCTATGGAGTACGCGCCAATGGAAGGAGACATTAGTGCAACTCTCATTGGCTAAGTTGGGTTCAGCGTTTGCCCCGTTTCTTTTCTTCAACTCTTTTTATCACTCTTTTTACTCGGTCAAAATTAATCTCTCTCTGTCTCTCTCTCTTTTGGTGTGTGGAAAAGATTAATCATGGTCGGATACATTGATAAGAATTCAAATTTTGAAGAATTCTTTTTCTTATAATAATAAGTTTAGATTTTATTATCAGAAGTCTATTATTTTTTTTCAATTATATTTAATAAAACTGTTTTTATATCATATGTTTCATGTTAATAATAACATATTGGAGATTAATCATAATTGCCAGAAAGAAAAGCATTTTCCCCCCACTTTTCGGAGGGTTTTTTTTTATAATCCAATTGTGTAGAAGGCTATTTTAATTTTATATGAAATTTGGATGATGATATATAGTATAAATATACGCATAAGATTTTGTTTTAAATTATCATATTAAATTTGATTAATATACATTTTTTGTGATATTATAATTTTCATCCTCCCCTTAAATGAACAGAAAGAAAAGGCAACTGAAATCATTATTGTTATTTATCAATTTTCCTTAAATTTCATTTTCTTCAATATCCCTTTAGATTTTACCTTCCAAAAAGTTTAGGATAACAATCTGCCTGAAATATGACTTTAATCCACAAAACAATATGAGCTAACATTTAGAAATAAGAGCATGATTCAAAACAATGAAACGAGAGTTTTGTAAATTTGTTTAACGGTAATTTTACATCTAGATTTATCACAATTGAAGAGTTTAAATCTTTCTGTCTTAAAATTTATAAAATTGAAAAGAAAAGAGAGAGGGAGCTAGCATTGTCACGTATGGTGAATGTTATGCCTAATTTAGCACTTCTCATCCTCTTCTCATACCCCATATAAGTGGTAATGTTTTAGATACTAAAAAACACGCATAATAAGTGCTCGTTTGGTTCGTCAACTCGAACATAAAATTTCATCTCAGTTTTTGTTTTTTTTTTTTTAAAAGTTTTTTATATTTTCTGAAAAAAGTTTTGTCTTTCTGAAAAGTCAACAAAAATTACTATTAAAACTTAAAATTTTCAACTCAAACTGGTGAACCAAACGGAGCCTAGATGATAGATTGACTGGCAAATAATACCGTAACCCATGAATAAACCTTCTCTTGGTCTTTTGCCATCTCCACTCTTTGTTTCGATCAATGATCTTGACCTGTTTTGCATCAAATATAACACATTAACGATCCAAGAGAGCTGGTATAACATGTCGCAATATCTAAACACACACACAGATATATATATATACATATATATATATATATTAGAAAGCTTGACAAATTTAATACTTTTCCACTGAATAACAAATTATTTGTTATATTCTTCATAACCCTCAGTAAGAGAAATTTATACGGTCACAAGTTCGAAAGTTTACAATTTAATATTCAGTCTTCCATGTCATTGGGCTATAGCGTCCTTCATTTGTGCATGAAACATGATAATTGGGTATATTCTTACTGTATCAACATTACAATATTGTCGAACAAATTTTACCCAGAAATGAAAAGAAAACCTCTATGTCCGAGTACTTCAGACAAAATTTACAAATTAGACCATAACCCAAAAAAAAAAAAAAAAAAAAAAAGTTAATTAAACACAGATGAAATTAACAGGTGAAACAAGAGCTCAAAGTTCCTCAGGAATGCTCTGCAATACAGGACTCCAGGAACCCCTGCGGTTCTGCTTTGCTAAATTGGCCCTGAAAAGGTGCTTCTTCCGCAAAAGATTAAGCCTTTGTTCAACCGACAAACGAGGCAAATTCGCTTGCTTCTTGTTATTATCATCCTTATTATTATTGTTGTTGTTGTTGTTTTTGCAACCTCCCATGGCTGCAAACATTTGCTCCAAGTCTTGCCTCTTTACAACAATCTTCATCCTCACAACTCCATCTTCCTCCGTCTGCGAAACGACGTGACCTCCTCCGTTCGCTTTCGCTATGGCGTCAAACAGACTATTGCTTGATCTCGTGTTGCTGGTCCTCGACTGGCTCCGAGCTCTAAAAGACCGCAACTGATCTGATCTCCTTGGCGACGCCTTTCCTGATCCTCCAAAGTGCTTGAGCTCCATTGGGGAACTTTTTTTTTTTTTTTTTTTTTTGGGTGTGTTCTATCCGTATCTAAATTCTAACGTCTATGCAATATGTTAATAATATGGTAGAATTTTATGATCACATCACCTAGGTTTATATAGTGAATATTGCTTTGCTAAAAGGTCACGTCACGTAATTAACGGTTTCATGATTTAGACCTGAAATTCAACCACAAAACTATTAGCATTTGACTTTGCTGAGAATCTTAACAAATTCTCCATTCTGCCCATTACCTAGCTAGGTAGTTGAGTTTGATGTCGTGTGCCATTTTGCCTAGTCAGTAGGGGTAAAAATGTCTCTCCATCAAAGATTCTTGGTGGTTAGCTTGTTTTCCAAACGGTTTTCTTTGCTTATAACTTGAAGCATGGCAATCTACAGCATTTTTTTAACGAATTTTCGACTAAACAATTGACCTTGATTGTATTATTTGTGTAATTTTATTTTTTGGTGTGTAACGGAAGAAAAAAGTTTTTATATTAATATCACCGACTGTATCACATGCAGAAGCCATATTTGCGCTGGAACTAGTGAAAGCGACCGCGTTCATGTGTGAAACTAAAGTAAAGAGGAATGACAAGTAATCAATGTTAAACTAAAGCCTAAATAACGTGTTTTATAGATAAGGTCCTTTACAAAGACAGTATGCGGATCGTCCCGAAAGGTTGGTTGTTTTTATTTATAAATGGGGGGCCAACATTATTAGATTTAATATTAAAGATGTTATTAAGGAAAAAAAAAAAACTTATACGCTGTTTGGTCAAATATTTTAAACTCAAATCAGTTTTTGTATTTTTTTTAAAAATTCAACAAAAATTATAATTAGCTTTTAAAAAATCAACCATCTCAAACTGAAAAATTTCAACTCAAATCATTTCACTAAACGGAGCCTTAAAAGAGATTTGAGGGTGTGCAATTTTTCTTATAAACTTCTTGATCATTATAATAAAATAACTAAAGCGGACATAGCCTCACATGCAATGAAGGGAATCAGTAGAAAAATGTACTTGTTTTATTGATTGTTCATTTTGATCTTTGAATTTTATAGAATTATGGTACTAATTCTTAGCAATTATAAGTAGTGTTTCTTATAAAATAAAAAAAATATATTGTATATAATATCTGTTGGTGCTTGATTAATGGGCATGAAGTGATGAAACATTCTTTAAAGATAACGCGTGATGAAGCTTTAAAAATAGGTTACAAATAGGTGGCCACAAAAAATGTAGGTGAGTTTGATAAATAAGAATGTCAAACGGGATGAGCTGTGAATAGCCTGACTTTCTAATAATTCATTGCTCTTCTCCTAACTAATGATCTTCCTAATATATATATATATATATATATATTTTCATGGCTGCCGTCTAGAAAGGCTCTCTTTATTAATAAGATTACTAATATGAATAACAAAGAATGCACGGCAGCTATATGAGAACTGTATTTATTCTCATTTCAATTGCTGTCTTTTGCTTAGCTGCATCTTGAAGTCGGTTCATCAACTAACTTTCCATATATCTATGCTTTGAGGGAAGTTGGTCAGCAGCTATAATACACACACACACACACACACATGTGTAAATATATGTTTTGTATTCATTTTAGTTAGACGCGCAAAGTACAGGGTGAGTTAGAAGAATGGTGGGAGGATTTGGAAAACACCATTTATGGGGGAAAAATGAAAAGCGACAGCATATAATCTCCTAATTTTCTGATGGTATAAGCTAAAAGCGAAATCGTGTTTTTCTTAGGCGAAATATTGTTCTTGGTACGTGCAAATAATTGGACTTTACAAGTGCTATTATAGGAGTAATTGGCAATCATATAATTCACGATCATATTTGTTTTTCTTATATCCAAGTTATTGATCGAGTAACTTTTTCACAAGAGAAAGTAAAACAAAAAACGATTGTGGATCTCTTCCTACAGATGGGATAAATCACAAAATTACCACTTACATCAAGAGGGAAAAGGAAAATGCCGGTTTACTTAAAAGTTGACTGGTGGTTTACTTTAATTAAGTGTTTTTGTCAAGAATTTCTTGTTTAAAACGCTGGTTTACTCAAACTTGACAAGTAATTTACTGTGATTCTGTACTTGGGTGTATAATATCATATTCCCCCCCTCTTTAAACCATTGAAATTTATTAAAAAGTATACCGGTAGCTTACTTTAGCTATGTGTATAAAGAAATTGGTTTTCTTTTTCATTCCTTAAAACTACTAGTTTACTTTTGAGACTTCTAAGAGATTGGATTTTTTGTATTAAAATGTCAATATTTTAAATGGAATGGTCAAATAACCTTATTTGTCTATTATTGTTTTGGAAAATTGTAGTAAATAGCATTTTACGAAAACAATTGAATTAAACAACAAAGTTTTAAAATATCTTAAGTAAATGATTAATTTGCATCAAGTAAAATTTTCATTTACTTGATATTTTTTTTATTTACTACTATTTACTCTGAATATTTTAAAAACTTAGTTGTTTACTTCAATTGTTTTTTGAAAACTACTATTTACTTCTTTCTCCCTATTGTTTTTATTATTTTATGGGTGAAATTTGGGTTTCTTTTAATACTAACACACTCCCGTGAGATAGTAGCTCTTTTGGCTATCAATCTTAGAGTAAATGATTTACTGTCATTTGAATCTTTTATACGCTAATACTTTGTTAAATTCGAGACTTTAAAGAATTGGACTTTTAATTGGAGGGATCACAAACCTTTATATCTCTATTATCACTTTTATAGTCATATAGTTTAGTAATCCGTTGGCTTACTTACTGAAATAGATTTAATAAGAAAACTTTCAATAACTCATGTATCAAAAGAAAGTGACAAAAACAAGGGGTACATTTCTAATATACATGAATTAGTGTTGATGAGATTGCATAACAACTTTGAGGACTAATAATTCATTTTTATCAGTTTGATATGGAATTAGGCTTAAAATTTTTTTTCTCTAAATTACCACAGGAATTGCATTTTTGCTTTTGATTTTGTCCAGTGTTATGATTGGACTTGGGTTGAGGCCAAGAACAGAGGAAAACATCCGAATGACACAAATTTGCAGATCATTAGATCAACATGACATAAAATTTGATACTAGACTAATATGGTACAAAAATAAAACTAGAATTTGTATTAAATTGATTAAAATAGAGGAGTTTGTATCATATTGATCAACAGATGAATAACAAGTTGTTGTTTGGTAATTTCCTAATGGAAGCCCATAAAAGCAAAGCCCAAGATGATTACATGGGAAGAGAAACGCAAGGGCACATGAGTTGCAGGTGTGTAAGTTGCTATACCATACCATGAAGTTTTAATGTAAAGGGGGTGTTTGGTAAATGAGTTTAGTTTAAGATTTTTAAGTTTTAATAGTAATTTTTCAGAAAAGACAAAAAGCATTTTTAGAAAAGATAAAAAATTTTTCAGAAAAAAATAAAAATCGTGATGAAAAAAGTACAATTTAGTTTAAAATGAACTTGAAAACAAGCACTCCCTAAATTTAAAAAATTCCAAATAATATTATAGTAATTCGGGTTGGGTGGTTTACAGCTAAATTCTAACTGAAGGGAAGAGAGTCAAAAAGTAAAGAGGATAATTATTTATGAATCTAATTATTATATTGTCCTTCTATAAAATTGTTGCTAAAGTTTTTTAGGGGTGAAATTGTTCTCTTGAATATGAGTATGATGGATAGTTTGCATTCTTTAAACAAAAGAATGATGCAATTTTTTTTAGAGAGACTCTTTCCCTGTTCCTCTATTCTCCCTCTTCTCAATCTTCCAGTCAAAGAGTGGATTGGACCTCTCTTTCTATCTCTCTCCCTCCACTCCTCCCTCCTTTCATCTTGTTAGATTGCAAATTTATCACGTTAATGTTAGGTTTATATGAGAGAATTGGGCGCCCTTTCCTCTTAAATAAGTTTTTAGAGATGAGTTCTACCTAAGCCTTTTTAACATGGTTTCAGAGTGTGATTTTGCAAATTGGAGCCCCTGTCCATTTGCATAGCATGCTAGGCGTGAGTGACAATGTTGGATTATGAATTTATTTCACATCGCTAATTAAGTCATGAGGTTGTGATGTTTGTACGAGAATTGGGCTCACTCTCCCCTTGAGTTAGTTTTTGTAGGTAAGTTTTATTTAAGCTCATATAACACATCTCTCCCTTTAACCAAATACACTCTTAAAGAGTGACAGTCAGAGTTCTTTAAAAACTTGAGATGCCAAGCGAAGGAACGACAGTTTTGTAATGCGTGCTTCCTGATTAATGAAAATGAAATTGTTCTCCTTTTTTAGCTTATGAGTGGGAGAATATGATTCGAATAGAGTTATTTTAACTTATGACTAAATTTATGACTGCAATTACGATCTAATTGTTTAACCTAGAGAAAAAAAATCGGAAAATAAATAAAAAGATTAGACATCACATTGCCCAAAGCTCTGCATAGTGCCAACAATTGTTAATAAAGAATGATGTAATATCATGGGTCCCAATTTTAACCCCTACATGAAAAGATGGAAATCATTTTTTCCCCTTTGATTTTTTGTAGTTTGGAAAATTTTGGAGATCATTATTCGCATATGGGAAACCTAACAATGACACGGGTTCAGGTTAACGAGGAACATGTTCCCATTTGTAACAAAAGTAAATGAAAACAATCACATTTGTAGAATCATATTTCTGCATATATACGTATTTTAAATAATATTAAATTATAATAAAACTAAATGATACTCAATTTCTAAAAATTTATCTATTTAAAAATATTTATCACCAATTTTTTTTTTTTTTTATAATCCTATGGTAAAATACTAATTTAAATACATATTTTGGAAAATGAGTGCAAATTAACTTGAAATTAGATTTGGGATTCTATTTATTTGGAATACACATTTATTTTATTATGTATTCGAATGCAGCATATGAAATACTGCATCTGTTTGAATGTTTTATTTATACACTGTATTTAAATATAATATATGTTTGAATTATTTACATTTGAATAATCATTCTAATGCGTATTAGTAAGGAAAAAAGAGTATGTGATGTGATCGGTAAAAGTAAATAAGAAAAAAAAAATCAATGATGAATAGAAAAATGAATGAATGTTTTGTTCAAATATATTAATGTTAAAATAAAATATATGAGATACCTAAATACACCTTGTGTTACACTAGGTTATAATATTAAATGAATGTGTCTTCTAAACATACCAAAATAATAATTAGAATAATTGACCTAAATAGTCCCTGAACTCTTTTAAAGATAACGGTTTGGTCATTGTTCTTCTTCTTTTTTGCTGAGATAACCCTAAACTCCTAATTTCGTGGCCATCTCAATTCTTTCCGTGCAACTCCGTTTAATCCTAACGGAATGAGTCATATGTATTGCTTGTAATCAAATTTAAAATGGTATTTTAATAATTTAATAATAATTAATTTAAAAAAATTTTAAAAAAATATCTCTCGCTCTCTCTCTCCTCCCCCTTGCATCAAAACCTCAGATCTAGTCTCTTTCTCTCCCCCCCTTAAATCAAAAGCCCGGATCTAGTATGAAGGTCAAGATCGGTGAGGAACAGGGGGGCTCAGGGACAACGTGGGGGGTGAAGAGGGCGCCAGGCTCAGCGAGAACGCCAGAGGGTGGAAGGGACCTAGATTTCATGAAAGGGGGCGAGCCAAGCCCGGGAGGGGGCTCGAGTTTAGGAGGGGGGACAACACAAGGGCGAGGGGGTCGGACCGAACCTAGATTTCAAGAACTCGGGAGGGGAGGCGAGAACCCGACACAGCGGTGTATCCGAAGATTCGTTTTTTGATCGATCTCAGCTGTTCCTTAACCTCGGACTCTTCGTCGGAAAGACATCACTTCTGCGAGAGCATTACAAATTAGAAGAAGAAGAAGAAGAAAGCCTCCAATTGAAGCTCAAACAATGATTTGAGCTCAAAAACCGATGCGAATGTGAGAGAGTCGAAATGGACACTGTTGATTTGGGTGAGGAAATGAGCGAAAAGTGAGTTGGTTTGACTTTGAGGCCGAGGTTAGGGTGCAAAGGCTCTATTTTGGTGGTCTAGTTCTAATTCTAAATCAAAACAACAAGAGGGGGGGGGAGGGATTTTTTTGGGAGATTTGAGGGCATTTTAGTTTTTTTACTACAAAAAAGTCCATTTTAACAAGATTCCATTAAAAATTTAACGGAGTTTGATGGAAAAGATTGTAATGACTAAAAAATAAGAGTTTGGGTTATCTCGGTAAAAAAAAAAAAAAAAAGAATAAGGATCAAACCGATCAAACCGTTATATTCGAAACAGTTCAGTGACTATTTAAGTCAATTACTCTAATAATTAAATCTACCTTCAATACTGCATAAAATGGGCTTGAAACCTAAAATTAACCCTCATTAAATTAATTTGCATATTCAAGTTAATTCAGTGCTCTGTCACCGTAGGAATACGTGTTGAATACATTTAAAATGCAAACGCTTAAATTAGATATCTAAACTAACCCAACTTCTTAAAAGATAGAAAATGATATCAAATATAGTTATTGACTGAAATGTTGAGAAAATTTGACAAGGAGCTCACATTTACATGCTTTCTCTATTTAGTTAAAAAAACCTGCTTGAGTGTTATTCGCACACATATATATTTAGTGGACTGTCAAATACTGATGTCCTTAATTACACAAGAACAAATGATAACTTAGAAGCGACGAAACATCATTGTTTTGCGTTTATTGTTGATCTAAAAAGGAGGGGGTGAAAAATGAAAATAACCCACAAGCTAGCCCTCTCACCAAAAGACTCAAATAGAATAGAAAGTTGAAGGGGTCGTTAGAAATATTGGTGCCAATTGCAAATTTTCAACTTAATTCTAAAACTCTTAAATATATATATATATATATATATAAGTTTCTATTTATTTTCTTATCAAAATAATTAAATTTAAAAGGTTAATAACTTTCTTAATTTAAGTCAAAATATGATTTTTTTTAAATCACATAAAATCACAGGAGTGTTAGTTTACCAATCTATCCCGAAAACTTAAGGTATTAAAAGGTATGTCAATAATAATTTTTTATTTCATTAAGAAGAAATGAAACAAGATTCATATTACATTTTTTTCTAAATAAATTTCTAATTTCATATTGTTTTCTATATCAAAATTCATTTTCAATTCAGATTTCATCGAAACATATTTTTATTCCAACCAACAAAATTCTGACTCCAATTACTATCTTTGGGGATGAAGTCTTGCGTTTAAATTAGTCCAAACGCAGTACTCCGAATATAGGTATCCCATAGTCGCTATCGGGGTACGTCACAATTTGACCCCCACTCCAACTCTTTAAAAAAAGGGCTCAAAAGAGCAATTAAAGTAAAAGCGAGGGGCCGGATGATTATAAAGCAAAATATAACGATTCAGAAGGATCCGTAAAATATCTTAAAGTCATAAGGCGGTTTCCTTCTGAAGAAAAAAGAAGAATAAGAGGACGTTACACGACTTACCAGTTTGTGAATACTTAACTTAAAGTCCTTGGTCTGCTTGAATTTTGATTCTCTTCTTTTCCTCTGAAAGTAGTGAAAGAATACAAGAATTAAGAAAAAGATCATAAAAAATATATATAAATATTATACACCAAAATATGGAGAAGCTAAGAGTTCTGAGTCACCTGTTTGTGACGATGTTCCTTTACTTCTTCGGAAGCTCCACTGTGGCTCCTGCCATTACAGATGTGACCATGTCTGCTCTCTGCCCTGGTCGTGATGAGTGTTCTTTTGCCATTTATCTCACTGGTTTTCAGCAAGCGGTACGTTTATATATATATATATATGTATATATTTTATACACATATTTATTTATTATTTGAATTTAATTTTTGATTTTAATATCTTCTTCTTCTTCTTCTTCCTTTTTCTTCTTTTCATGATCATGTCAAACTTCTTCTTCGGCTTTTTATGAGGTTTTATGTTTTTTCCCCCTACAAACTCCATCTCGTTTATAGTCATCTTCTCTCGGTCGGTTTAATTTTAGTGGGTTTTTTTATTTTTATTTTTTTCAGTGTTTGTGGGAGTATTGTAATTTTTATAGCACTTTTTTTGGTTGAAAATATGAGTTCTTTTGTGTTTTTAAAGTGATGGAAGAGTACCCAAAAGTTTGGTGAAGAAACCGTTTGTCCATTTCAGTTTTTCTTTTGGGGAATTTAATGGAGTTTAGAAGATTGAACTTTGAAGGACATGTACCTTCATAAACCTTAATAAATTAAGTCTTAAACGCTAATTAAATGTCTTAATTAAAGTTGCAGGTTCTTTATTCTAAAAAGAAAAAATTGCTTTTTTTTTTTGACCTTTTTTTAAAAAATTTTTCCCGACTAAGAGTTGCAATAATAATTAGAAGAAGGGGGGAAAAAAAGAGCACTTTTTCTACAGAATGGTGCGACTCCTAAGCTTGTTGGCAAAGAAATTAGCATTGTTTTTTTTTTTTTTTTTTTTTTTTTTTTTTGCTAAAATGTATAATTGAATATGCTTAGTTTGTTCGTACTTTTTACTGCTTTGTTTCTTTAATCTTATAATTTTCTCGTGGTTACATGAGTAACTTATATCTAGTCTTAATCAGACATGGAGTCCATGATGTTGTTTTGTTTATGATTTTAATTTTTGGTAAAATGTGTGAGTGAAATCATATTTTTAAGAGAACTTAACAGGATGAAAAATCATATTTAAACTAATTATTAAACAATAAAAATTCTAGATAATGATTCTAAAGAAGTAATAATTTTGTTAACGCTTTATTATAAATCTTAAAGATTTATTCAAATATTATAGTTTTTATAATATTTTATGACTTTCACTGTAACCTGTTGTAGAAGGTAAAAGTTTTTTAGATTTTTTTTTTTTTTTGAAAATAGGTGTGTGGGTTTCAAACTCAATACCTTATTACAAAATTAAATGTAAAATTATCGTCAAATTATGTCTATAATCATATTTTTTAAAAATATTATTTAAGCACTTTTGGACGTTAAAAGAAAAAAGAAAAAAAAAACTCTTAAAAATGCAAACCTGACATGTCCTAAACGGTCACAAAAAAAAAACCTGAAGTAGTACACTTCAAACAGCTAACGGTGCTCAGAAATGCATAGGCCTTAATAGTTTTTAATCCAATTTTAATGGGCAGGTTTACTTGTTATTATTGGAATATAAAAAATAAAAAATAAAAAATAAAAAAGAAAGAAAGAAAGAAAAAGGGATAGGAGTGGATGTTTTCTTTTTCCATCTATTTATCTACTAACTTCCAATATGAGGAATGCTAACTCAATGGAACTCAATGAGTGAGAAAAGGGAAAAACAATCCTTAATTACCACATATTATTTATCAACTCTTGTTTTCTTTTTAATTGAAATAATTACTTATATGTCATTATTAAATTTTATCTAGTAATTATATGCTTTTAGAAGTTAAGAAAATGAAAGCACTGATAAATAAATACCAAATCAATCTCTTATAAGTTTTAATATTATTTTTTCGGTACTTTATTTATTTATTTATTTATTTTCTTTTTGTATAACATTTCATTCTAAGTTTGTACACATGCATGCCCAACATTCAAACCTACCAAATTGGATATTCACGAGTAACCACCATCCAAATATGCCCGTCCCTATTAGTCCCTCCAAATTATCTTTTGCTTCAAATGCCTAAATTCTCGACAAAAATTAATGGTCCCTACAAATAATATGGACAAACGGTCATTCCTTCATTTTTTTGCAAGATATTTGGGGCATAAAAATTAAGGATATTATATGTACGATGGCATAGAAACCTTTGATTATGGATTTTGCACCAAAAGATGAAGCATAGCCAAGAGATTGACATATTTTTTTGAGAGTTTTTTTTTTTTTTTTTCAATTTATCCACATGCCACTTTTGAGTTTTTAGGTCCCCTTCTCTTTCACTTTTTTTTTTCACCCCCCTCTATGACGAAACAAAACAAGTGAATTAAATGCTGCCATTAAGAGTGGTGGGGTAGTCAAGCGTGTCATTTTAGAAGAAAGCAAGAGCAAATTCTGTCGGTTTTGGAAATTAAAAGAGAAAATAGTATTGCAAGAACACCACTCCTTTCAAGGAGAGAGTAAAAAAGAAGAATCTCTTCGTAATCAAAATAAATAAATAAATAAAGAAGAAAGCAAAACTGAATTGACAAAAGAATGGAAATTTTAGCTCCTTGATGTTAACCCATCGTGTAGGAAAGTTCCTTACTTTTGTATCCCTTGTACGAAAAAAATTTACCAAATATTTATATTGTTTGATATGGTTTTTATGTGTAATTGCAAATACAATTTAGCGATATACCAAATTTAATTTTATCAAAAGTGTAGAGTTTGAATCCCTTTATTCCAAGTTTAGAAAACATATATATCATTTTTATGTGATTTACTCTTTATTAAAACATATATATCTTCATATCCTGATAATGAAGTTATGGAGAGAGTGAAATTAACAACATAAAAAGTATAATAAATAGTTACTTGTTTCTGATTATTTTCTTTTACTTCTTTCTCACGCAATTAATAGTAATTATCATGTATAATTATTATATTCACAGAAATTCAAAAGTAATTATTATAACAAACAGAAATAATTATAATATTGCAGTATCATGGTTGTTATTATAATTCTTATAATTGTAAAAATTTGGCATAAAAAGGAATTTTAAAGCTAGTGATATTTTAAAAGACCTTTTCTGTATAAGAATGCAAGCTCTTAACGAGATACCTTCAACCTTTGGGGTTTTCATGATCCTTTGGATTTTAGTCAGTCTGATTTTTTATTTTCATAGATATTTAGCCTTAGTGAGCTTGTATTTTTTGTTTTATTTGAACCACTGTTTGGGTTTTTTTTTTTTTTTTTTTAAGAACAATTTACAAATTGTCTAGTGAAGGATTTGGTGAGAGATGGAACTTTTTTAGTGAGTCGCACTTCCGTTTGGTTCACCAGTTTGAGTTAGAAATTTTAAGTTTCAATAGTAATTTTTGTTGATTTTTTAGAAAAGACAAAAAAAAATTTTCAGAAAAAACGAAAATTTTTTCCCAAAAAAAAAACAAAAACTGAGATGAAAAGTTTGAATTGGAATGGTGAACCAAACGAGGGCTACTTGCTGTATGTTGAAAGTTACTATTAGACTAATTTTTCTCTTTCATTTATCTGAAAAAAAAAAAAAAAAAAAAAAAACAATACAATATACGGATACAAATCTATATGCAGATCATAGGACTGGGAATGGTGGTGATGACACCCATTATTGGGAACCTGTCGGACAAGTATGGCAGAAAATCTCTACTCACACTTCCATTGGCACTCAACATTATTCCTCTTGGTATTCCTCGTTGCACTTCTTCGTCTTTCTTCATTATTTTCATTGTAATGAATATCATTATTGAACAACAGAAAATCTCTACTCAAACTTCCGTTGACACTCAACATTTTTCCTCTTGGTATTCCTCATTGCACTTATTCGTCTTTCTTCGTTATTATCATTGTAATGAATATTATTCAACAACGTGCGAAATAGATCGGCAAAATAAAATAAAAATAAAAATAAATAAAAAAATAAAAAAAATTGCAGGAGGGAGTACGACTTTTAAATGTAACAAGAGATTATTATTATTATTATTAAATAGTATTATATATATCAATTATAATCGTAACTTTTTGAATACCAACTTACGTATAATATTTTTATTGATAAATATAATTAATTGATATGTCAATACTTTAAATATTTACAATAAAAAAAAGAAACAACTTATATACCACATATATTGGTATTCAAAAAGTTAATATTAAAATTGATGTCTTTATTATTATGTTTCTTGTTATTATTATTATTAGTGCTTATAAAATTTGTGGGTGCGTGAATGTGAAAGTGCCCTAGTGGGGGCATATGTACTAATGCACTATGCACCCCTTTTTATAAGCCTTTTTGAAGATGGTATTGGGCAACTATGTGGTTTTACTAGTTAGTGCTCATTTTCTTGTGAGCAATAATGCTACTAATGCTCTTTATCAATGTGTGTGTACATATATATTCATGCCTTCCAAAATATAGATACAATGTAATTAAAAAAAGGATACACTTTCATTCGGAAAATCAGATTTTGTTAAATTGGTGTATCAATAAGAATAAAATACTCTTTCCGAAATTCTCCTAATAATAACAATAATACTTTTGCTGGTAGTGCAATGTGATGTGATTATGGTAACTTAAAAGCATTCCTCCTGGCTTTCACTCCACTAAATTTCTTTTTAAAAAGCAAATCACTAGTACTTTATGATTAATTGACTAACCTTTTTTTTGTCCCCTTTCTTTTTTTAAAGAGGAAATGCTAGTATTAATCGATTTGATTGCTCTATATGATCCTTCACTTTCAGCAGCACTGCTATACACAATTTTTTTCGCCCCTTTCCTTTTTGATTTATTTAACTAATTAATTAATTTATATTTTTTTTTTGGGCAGTAATTCTAGCGTATGACAGGACAACCAATTTCTTTTACGCGTATTGCGTGATGAGGACTCTTACTGCCATGGTATGCGACGGCGGTACCAACTGTATTGCTCTTGCATATGTGGTAATTATCACTTCTACTCCTCTCTTGTTTAATGTCAAACTACGTTTGTTACCGCAGTTTTTAACCAATCACATATTCACATGTTAATTCTATAATTCAGATATAAAATCGCAATTTCTAACTAGTTGAACAGCCATATATTCATTTTTTTCCCCCCTTTTTTCTTTTTTCTTGTAGGCTGACCACACATCAGAGCAAGGGCGAGCATCAGCATTTGGAATCATGTCCGGTGTTCTTTCGGCAGCTTGGATCTGTGGCACTTTTGCTGCTCGTTTCCTCTCCACTGATTCAACATTTCAGGTATTTTCCTAGCAAACTAACAAGCCTTTTTATCTCTAGTTTTCTCCTCAATGCTAGACACACATACAAAGAAAAGTTCATAATAGCCCCCACTAAAAATGAAAACTTGCTCATAATATCCTTTTAGTTAGATTCTGATAAGGGTCATGTAATTTGCAGAGCCGTGTTAATGTGAGTGGGACACATTAAATATGGAAATGTATATAACTATGTTGCTATTCAATAAAAATTATCTTATATAATATATCTCATAGTATCCTCACTGAAAAATTTATGGTCTTGTCATTAATGACGTGGTACTTTGACATGGTACTTACAATGTGTTCAGGTTGCTGCATTGACATCCATGACTGCAGCTGTGTATATGAGAGTTTTCCTCGAGGAAAGCTTGCCCGATGAAGATGGTTTGAGGCAGCCTATCTTGAGAAGCGCACAGGATGTTGAGAAGAGCAGCGAGGCGCCGAAAAGGACACAGGTTTCTAAGAAGTTTCCAACGCTGAAGGACATTATTTGCTTGCTCAAGAGCAGGTCCTACTTCTATTTTAGAGTTCGATATTCTAGTTTAGGTTTAGACAGTCCTACAGAGATTTGATATCACGTTAACTAAACTCCTATTTGACACCCCGTTTTAAACCCACTTTTCAAACATTTTCCTACAGTGCTTTCTCTCAAAAAAAATTTGGATTTACTGTTTGAAATGCGAATTTGAACCTATATTCCAAATGGACCCTAAATCGTGTAAAACTCTCTGTTGCAGCAAAACATTTTCACAAGCAGCAACTGTTTCCTTCTTCAATAGTCTCGCAGAGGGCGGGTTTCAGGCTTCATTACTGGTACAGTTCTGCCTTGGAGCTTAAGGAACTTATCAAAGGATGAATTAATAACAGAACAAGATAACATATTTTCACTATTCTAGTAGGTATGTCATCAAGAAAAAAGTGTTTAACTGAGAAATACTTATCTTATGATGCAGTATTTCTTAAAGGCTCGTTTTCACTTCAACAAAGACCAGTTTGCTGATCTAATGCTAATCCTTGGGGTTGCAGGAGCCATTTCACAGGTATGATATATGTTGTACATTAGAACATACCTTTGTTACAGATACATATATATAGATACATATATATGTATATTATAGCAATGTTTTGATGATTTCTGTTACATTCTGCAGTTGCTTTTCCTGCCCCTGCTAGTACCTATTGTAGGAGAGGAAAAGTTGCTTTCTATAGGGCTTTTCGTGGCATGTATACATGTACGTGCCTTCATCTCATAACTATTTCGATTTGGAGATTCCACAATAGAGTATCCCTAGTGTGACTTTGTCCAAAAAATTATTACGGTATTTAACCTTTTCGAATATATGCCATCTGACTAAATCATTCAATGATTCAATCACGATCAATGGTCTTATTGAACCTATTGACGGGTACTTCATTGTAAAATCTGCCCATTTTATTCTTTAACATGTTGAGTGAAAATCAATACATGCTGACTATAATTAACCTTGATTTTGATCCAGACATTTGTATACAGCATATCATGGGCAGCTTGGGTAATCTCCTTAAACCCAGTCTATTATAAGCCTATTTACTTTGGTATCATTGTCCACTACTACTAATGAATTAATTATAATATGTGTGTATGTATATATATATTTGTGTGTGTGTGTGTGTGTGTGCAAACTAAAGAAGCCTTTTAAAATATGTGCAGGTTCCTTATGCCCTGTCAGTGCTCTCCCTTTTCTCTATTTTTGCATACCCAACCGTAGGTCTTCTTGCTTCTTTAAATATATGTTGTCAACAGCTTCGCTATCTAGATTGAATAATGCAGTTTTTTTCATGAAAATTTTTTAATGGCTTCCTCATCAGGTACGTAGCATTGCATCTAAACAAGTGGGGCCCGGTGAGCAGGTAGTTTTACTCCAAGAAATTTATTGTTGAAGTGAATATCTTTACATCCTAATGAAAGCTCGTTGCCTTTTTATTTATTTATTTATTTATTTTCGTTTATGTAAATATGAGTTAACTTACATTAATGAGTAAAATTCCTATCAGGGAAAGGCTCTAGGATGTCTTTCAGGGATAAGTTCTTTTGCCACCATCATTTCTCCTTTCATTTTTAGTCCTTTGACAGGTAGGTGGGAAAACTCACGCAACTATCTCTCCCCCCCCCCCCCCTTTTTTTTTTTTTTAAAGCTTTCTGAGCATTATATTGAGCTAAAATCACATCAAAATAACAATTAAAAAGTAAAAGAACTTGACACAAATCGGTTCAAAACATAACTCTATCAGTAAAGTATTTTTTTGTACCATATCATAGAATTCTCGTTCACTCTCTAAGAGTAATTGTTTTCTCATTCCAGCTTTGTTCTTATCTGAAAGAGCACCGTTTGATTTCCCGGGTTTCAGTATCATGTGCGTTGCGTTTGCCATGGTAAGAGTTTTATACAGTCTGAAGAATGTATTGTTTTTTTTATTTTAATATCTTTATTCAGTTTTTTCTTTCCTCATGCATTTACTAGACAATATCACATTTTCTTTGTGCAGACGATTGCCTTCATTCAAAGTACTATGATTAAAAACGTCCCTCGTGTCTCAAGTTCGATAACCAACAACAACGACGAAAGTTCGATAACCAACAACAACGACGACGACAACGTGGAAGATTAGTGATAAGGAAATGAATTATCTAAACGCAAAGAAAAAGTAAGAACCAGATCTACTCAGAGTTCTTATGCAGAAGAAGAAAATATTCCACTTCCATACCCAATAGCTGTATCCAAGCTTTGTTTTGTGTATATAATATATATATATATGTATGTACGTATGTATGTATTTCACATTGTTAGAGAATGATAAATACAAATAAGGACCATAGAGGATCATGAAAAGTTTCTATAACTAGAGAGTTCAACATTATTATCATATAACCGTTACTAAAATCCAGATCAAATATGAATATCTATAAATGGGTTCCTATGAGAAAACTCTGTTTGGGTACTTACACGAAAATCTGAGCTAAAGATCCAATTTGCCAGTACAGAATATACATAGTCCAGTAGCAATGCACCTCATTGAATGGGAAATATGTTGTCATCGTCTTCTATGTCCATGTATTTGAAATTCATGTCCTCCCAGCCATTACCTCTGTAACTAAAACTCGGGTTCACGTAGCAGTTCATCTCATGAAACAGGTTCAAGTTATCCACGAGCTTATGAAAAGCACTGCATCCGCAACACTACAAAACCAAAACGAACAACGATTTCCGTCAGAACCCATGTCTTTCAAGAGACAGTTCAACACGATCCACAATTGTAACGATGGGAACTTACAAATACTGCTTGCATTAGACAAAAAATAGGCCTACCCATTTGGTACCATGCGGTTTTTAATGATATCATACAAGAATAAAACAGTTTGCAAAATACCATATTGTATATGATTAAAATATTACAATTCATGATGAGAACTATTTGCAGGATACTTCATTTTTGTACCCTGCGGTAGGATTTCCACGAAATGTGATCATATTAGGGTTCATGAAAAGTAATCTTCTACTCCATGCTCAATTCAAAAAATTCCCAGTTGACACTGCAAACTATTTACCTGCACAAAGACTGTGCCATCAGTGTAAGCATGGGGGTTGATAGCCCGTGTTGTCCGCTGGCCACAGATGTTACAGGTGAAAGCCACAAGCATTCGACGGCGAGGTGATTTGGTGAAGAGAGACCATGGAAAAGTCGAGACATTCTCCGTGCTTGATCTGGCCTCACTCCCATCAGGAACAGGAGGGCCTTCCATCCCTGAACCCGTTGTCCACCCTCTTCCAGCAGCTGCACTCAGCGCCAATCCCATTGCCGCATCCTGACACACACAATTTTGTAAAGAACATACATTCACTTTGCCACTGATTTTGGTTACAACCTATACATATTGATAATTGGTTACTCTGAGGAAAAAAGAAACCAAAAGGAAATTGAAGCACTAAATTTAACTTCTCAATCAGTTAAGATCAAACATACACATGAAAAATCTCCATTATTTGAGAATCAGAGAGACTAAAATTGAAACTATATGACTAATTTCAGGCCTGTATCATTCTTCAACAAAGAACAAACCATAATCGAAGTCAAACATTTGACCAACTAAACCTCTCTCCAAATTTCTGAAATTTCTTATAAAAAAAAAAAGGTTGTTTTTTGAAAATTAGCTAAATTTATCGGAAATCAAAAGGATAAAGAAAGAATACCTTTGAGAGGGGAGAGAGGGAAAGGTTGCGATTTCTGGGAATCGGAACACCTTTTATGTCCTTCGATGCAGACTCAGGATCGGCTTCACTGTCGTTACCTAAATCCAAAAAATAAAATAAAATATAAGAAAAATTCATGATCATTCGAAACTCAACCGATTTCTTTCAAATTTCAAAACTTTCGATTTCGACGTTATAGCAGCAAGCAAAATCCAGCGAAAAAGAACAAAATGATAAATTGAAAAGAAAAATTATAACGAAAAAAAAAAAGAAGAAGAAGAAATTGAAGCACCTACTTTTGGAGGCGAGAGAGAAGAGAAAAGGTCTTGAGGGGAGGAACCTTCTGGGGAAGAAAATGGGAAGAGAGGAAGAGGAGGAGGAGGAGGAGGTGATTGGAGAAGAGCACGAGGTCACGAGGGAATCCATGGGAGGAAGATGAAGAATCGGTCAGACTCGGACGAAGATGAAGATGAATTGAAATGACTGGGTGAGTCCGTTCGACTCTGACTCGCTAGCCTTGGCGGTGAAGGTTATTTCGGTTGTAATAGATGGTCTTGGGAACTTGGAAAGGAGGAAAAATATCGGAGGAGAATTGCCGGCCTCACAATCTGAGCATTGGGCTCGTCGTTTTGTATAAGCCCATTTGATAGGGACCCAAATGAACCATGGGGATATACGCTGCTTATCAAGAAACGACATAATCTTTTTGCTCCAAAGTTTACTGTCGTTTCATTTTCTATTTTTTTTAGTTATGATTATGTTATATGTTCATAGGTTTAGGTAAGAAAATAAAGTTTCGTTTTTTACAATAAAATATGTTCAAATTTTCATTTTATCTGAAATTTCATAATTTTTAAACTCTCCAAATCTCTAAGAAATTTTAATGAATATAAAAGAAATATCGTTGTTGGTGAGGATGTTGGTGAGGTTGTCATTTATTTTTATAAAATTTCAGGTAATATCAAAGAAATCTAAAGATATAGTAGGAAAATATCAGAAAATTTAAAAATTTGTAAACATCGATAGTCATGTATTTTTTTTTTTTTTTAAATCCAATGTTTTGTAGCCCAATAACATATTCTTATTACCAAACATACTTGTGCATTGCGTAGATTGATATTTCATGGTGCCAATATTGCTTAAATCAAAATAAAATTCCAAACTATATTTGAATCTTTTATCATAAGATTTTTATCTCAAAATATGTAAAATTTGTTCTTTTATGATTTTTTTTTTTTCAAATTTTACCATTATATAAAATATTAACAAGAAACATTAAGTTTCAAAACAGATATGCTTAGTTACATAAATGGCCATCATGCTGTCTGATTCCAAAATTTGAATTGTCGTTTCTGATTATCTGCTGCCGGTTGGAATGAGCTGCGACATGTTTTTGATATATAAACGCCATGTCGTTAGATTTCAAAGTTTCCCGTCGTTTATTTCAGTAAACGACATGTAAATATATTCAATGAGCTTACACTCCGATCATATGCCAATGAGCAAAGATAATGGCACATCTCTATACAACCAAATGAATTAACAAGAGGAAAAAAAAAACTAATTAAGATTATCATAACCCATTATATCTCGCAAGATCTAATTCAAAGGCTTATGCAGATAAAAAGTAATCCGAGAAAGATTTATGTACGATTTACTATAATTTGTTTCCTCCGAGGGGCCATCTCAGAGACATTCAACTAATTACAAGTCATACGGACTGGAGTTATCTCCATCATCTGAGGAATCATCGTTGCTGGCATTGCGTGCAAAGAGCAGCTCGAAAAATTCCCGACCCGCAGCCAAGTTCCCTCCATCTCGACTTGTTCTCCGCCTTGGCAGCGAAAAAAGTTGCAACATAAGATCCTGTGCTGAAGGGTCATGGTACCTCCAGCGCCTAGCCTTGGGTTTCTGCTGGACACAGAAAGTTCAAAACCAGAATCCACCATTAGAATCATCATAACCTTCAACAGAATTATCATGGTCATTTTTATCAGTCACTACAATCGCCTCCACCACTGTTGTCATTATCATTGCCGTCATCATTGTTACCACCATCATTGTCACCACCATCATCGTCGTCGTCATCGTCGTCATACTCAAACTCATCATCATCATCATCATCATCATCATCAGAATCATCAACATCAGATTCGTCACTATCGTCATCGTCATCATAAAAATATTCATCACTATCGTCATCATCACCACCAAAGGAAAACCAATGAATTCGTCGTCTAGGCGGAACCTTTCAAACAACAGCAGAGAATTAGTTCCTCTGCTGCCCTATATATAAATAACGAGGGGTATTATACTCCTATCTCTACCTAGCTATAAACACCTTATAAATAATAAGATAAAATGACAGAAGTTAAATTTATAAATAAAAAATATATATAAAATACCCTATCTATTAAACAAAACAAAAACACTGAAATTTGGCATCAAAATTGGGTAGCTCCAAACACACCCCTTCCTCCAATCCTGGTCCCTTCTGTTTCATTTCCCCGGAAAATAGCGGCACGTAACCAAAAAAAAATGCCATGTCTGACCGACAAAGTCATCTACCTCATGGTGTATGCATAATGGCAGGAAGAGCAAGGACCAAAATAAAATACCATGTCATTCAAGTCCATAAGACAAATATGTATGGAACTCTATAGTTCACCATGATGTACACTTTTGCCTCTAAGTGATTAACACACAAGATGAGATAACGTACCAGTTCAATATTTTTTGGCAGTTTAGCTCTCTCCAGCGCCTTCGGTGTCCATATCTTGATATCATAGTCAATTCCACTGCTTGCAAGCACCATAGTATGAGGATGGGACTCGATGCAATTCACAACAGACCGATCTGCTCCCTCAATGACACGAGTTAGCGCTCCACCCTTTTTCTTCCAAATGAATATTCTGCCGCAGTCAGACCCGCTAACCACATACTCACACTTAGGCCCAAAGAAATTGACACCTTTCACTGTCTCACAATTCCTATGTCCTTTATAACCCTGAGGAACAACCTTTTCATCAACATCCATAGTTGAAGAAGATGCTCCCGATGGATGATCGCCTCCCACTTCACTTGTATTACTACCCGAAGACACAGGAGAAGATGGAATTGGATTAGGTCCCAAACCCATTTCCCGTGTAAAAAGATAGATGAACTCATTATTATAAGAGACAAGAAGCTCGCTTTGTTCTGAGAAGGCCAAGCCTGTAATTCCAACATTTTCATCATCAATCAAGTGCGGAGGACAGAAGTAGTTTGCAGGTTGACCCATATTGGATGATCCACTCCACCTAACCTTGCGGATATCATAAAGACGGGTGAACTGATTAGAACCTGCAATTGCAAAGAAATTGGGGTTTCTTGGATCAATAGTGATAGCATTCAATGGGATGACTGGCATGTAACTCCTCCTATCACCAATTGGTGCGCAAGTGAAAAGTTCTGTGGCTGTCCCGGTTCTCAGATCAAACTGTTACAACAAGGACCCATGTCACATGGCTGTAATACCCAGACAACCAAAAAGACGATGATAATAATAACAATAAAAAAGAAAAAGGCAAACTTCACTCCATAATATGTAAGGCATTATTAGTGGCACCTTTTAACCAGACTTAATATAGGATTTAGGATTTATGATTCGCAGCATCAGTTGGCATTTCCAGGCTGCAAATCAACCAGCTATCCGTTTTGGAAAATTTTGTTCGATGAGAGTAATAGTAGAAGACCAGGAAACGAATTAATTGAGACAATCTCTCATCTCATTGGTAAGGCTTCTAAGTGAAGTAAAAATGGTGACATCTCTAACTAAACGAGGGGACTTAAATTGTCTGATTAAGAGAGACTGCAGACCAAATCAATATTTAAAACATGCAAGAGGAAATTTATAACTCACATGCTGGACTAATCCATCTTCACCACAGGAGTAAAATATATGAGGGCTCCCAGGTTCAATAGCTAACTTATGAGCACGCTCCTGATGTGTCGCCAGTAGTGAAGTTTCCACTTCCCCACGGTCCAAAATCTGAGCATGTCTTACCTGAAATTAAGGAGATGCTCCAGTTAGAATATTAAATTATTCGTTTTAAATTATACAATTCAAGAAGCAGAAACGACCTGGAAATCCATACAGCATAAAGGTTAAGATTCCTTTGAACACATTTTATGTATTAACTTGGTGAACTAATCACCCGTGACCCATTTTCAAAGCATTGCAGTTTTCAGAAGATAACGAGACAAATAAAGTAAGCTTCGACACGTTACATAAAAAAATCCAAGAACATGTTAAACTATTAACAGCAGCGACGACATGCTAATGAAACAAATAAGTTCGATGCCATGCTGCTACCACTTGTTAGCAAATAAAATACCTGCCCATCAGCCGCACAGGTGACGATGCTTCGATCATCTGAATAAGGCATAATTTTTGCTTGAAAAACATTGTTGTCGTGACCTGATTGGAATGAAAGCTTCACTTGCCCAATTTCCCAATCCCAGAGTATAACCCGCATATCATCAGAACCCGTCACCAAAATGCCACCATCTGCATTGAAGCTTACAGTGTTTACACATCCTATGTGCCTTTCAAGCTTCCTGTACATATCAAGCCTAAGCACAAGATCCTGAAATATCAAAGGAAACATTAACATATACCTAAAAGGCTTCTGAATCATAGATAATCACAGCATACCAAGAGATTTTGTTAAAGCTATTACATAAGCTATATATACAAATATATTAATATAAATAAATAAATACACACACACACACACACACATAAATAGAACAAACATGTGAAATCATCTAAACTAGGTTTCCATTTGATTATTCAACAACTTAACATATAAGCAACAATGGCGATCCTTCCAACGCAATTAAACAAGTCCAAAAACAAATAGAAAAGCGGAATTTCTGATCTACAATACGTTAAATCAAGAACAAGAATTCTACAGCGATAATAGGAAACCCGATTACCCAAACCAGGAATTAAGTTGTTGAATTTCCACAATCCATAACCAAACAGGAGGAAAAAAAAAAAAAGAGACCTCGGAGGCGGCGAGGCGGTGGGCGAAATTCCGGGCAGAGAGCTCGCCGAGCTCACGCTGCCAAACACCGATGATGGCCTTGTCGCCGCCAGAAGGACCCCTCCTCTTCATGGTCAGACGTAATTGAAATAAAAACAATCTGGTACTGAGTGGGTCTTCGCAACTCGTGAGATTGAGAGATGATCGGTTTGGTTTTGTGCACGACCGAGTCGGTGAATCGGAACTGCGGTGGTAGGGTTATTGGTAACAGAGTCCTGACGAACTCTCTCTCTTTATCACAGGCTCTTAGAGAGAGAAAATAAGAGTGAGAGAGAGAAAGAGCATATCATACGTGTATTTTCACAATATATATTTGTTTACTCTCTCTAAAAAAGAAAAACGAAAAAAAAAAAAAAAAAAAAAACTCTCTCTCTCTCTCTCTCTTCTCTTCGTTTGAATAATGAATTCATTCAGAGTCCATCCCTGCAATTCATAGTTGAGTGCCCACTTTCTCTTTGTAACTAACTTCGCGACGATTTTAGAAGAAACGGGCCACGTCCGTCACATAACCAAAGTCACCGGCAGCTCTTTGCACCTAAGATTGTGACACGTGTCTGATTATCTTTTTTTAATGTAATATATATAATACCAGTTGAAACACATACTTGTGTGAGATTTAATGATGTGTTTTGATACATTATTTCAAATAAAAAAAATCATTTTATTATAAATTCAAATCTTGAAATCTACATTATACTTATTCGTTCTAAACACCAATTTATTTTAAATTGTTGTTTCAAAATGAATTTTTTCATTTAAAGATGATGTATCAAATGATCACTAAATTTAAGAGAATAGAGCATGTTATTGTTAAAATATATGTTTTTTAAAATGTCTTTATTTGGATTTACGATAAAGTCGTTTAAATAGAGCATTAAAAGATTATTTCAATGGATAATAAGGAAAAGTATTTATGAATGTAGTATTTGATAAAAAGAAATAATGAAAAGAGAAATTAAAATTTAAAAAGGATATTTAAGAAAGAAAGAAAGAATAGAAGTGTTAAAGTTTTTTTAAAATTATCATAAAAGTGTACTATAATAATTTTAACTTGTATTAATCAAATTAATAGTGTGCTTGCCACATCATTTTAAATCCAACATATTCATTTTATTTTTAAAATCCAAATCCATTTTTCTGTTCATTTTTTTCTCTCAAACATCCCTTCAAACAAGTGAAAAAGTAAGAAGTAACATATAAATTTTTTAGAACAAATATGAATAAAGATCATATTAAAATTGGAAAAAAAAAGTGCGGAAAAAATTTTATTTTGAAAATTTGGAATATTGTTTTAATTATCAACTAATAGAGATCCTATGTTTAGCAAATAATAATAATAATAATAATAATAATAATAATAATATGTTAAAAAGAATACCAATGATGTAATAAAAACAAGGGGGAAAAAAAACAATTTTAGCACGTGTGAAGTAAATGAGAGAACGAATATCTTGCACATGAAAATCGTCAAAAGAAAAGAAAGAATAAATGTAACCATCAGATAGGAAGGGGAAAAAAATGAAAAAAAGGCTAGAAAAAAACCATGGTTTGACACATGTAAGAAAAGGAGAGGAGCAACATTGACTGTTAGATTATATTATATTAGATTAAATTAGATAAATAATATATCCAAAATAATTTGTTAGATTATTCTTATTAATACCCCTAAATTTTAAGATTACTCTCACTTTATCCTCTGAACTTTTGAATTTAACCCCACTTTATTCTTTATATCCAAATTCTAATTTAAAAACATACAAAGAAAGTGAGTTTAATGTAATTATACAAAAAAAAAAAATTTCAAATTTTTCTCATTTATACTTCTAAACTTTAAGACCACCCTCGCTTTACCCCTTAAATTTTGAATTTAACCCCACTTTATTTTTTATGCAGAATTTTAGTTTACAATAGATGGAATGAAATGAGTTTAATATAATCATTTGATCTTTTTCTGTTTCTTTTTAACATAAATCCATACATACAGAATGAGCTTAGTATAAATAAATGAATAATCCTCATATTTTTCTGGCTTGTTTTAACTACAATTCAGATATAAGGAGTAGAGTGAGGTAAATTGAGAATTCAAAAAATAAATTGAGAGTTTTTTAAGTTCAAAAGACAAAATAAAAATGGTTTTAAAATTTAAGGGATGTATATAAAAATAATCCCAACATATAATTCTCTCTCTTTTGAATTTTCATGATTAACAGTACCGAATTAACGTATCCAAGTTAGATATTAATTTTTATCTTAATCTTAATCTTTACATATATATATATATAAGTCTCAATATGAAGCTTCTCTACACTTGACTCATGGCCACCCTTTCGTCCCATCCTCCTTGCTTTTTTTCGTTTGGTGTTTATAGCTCTCTGTGTTGTTGTTGTTGTTTTTTTGGCTTTCCTGGTCATTTGTGTGTTTTTTTTTTTTTTCGTTTTTTTTTTTCTTAACTCATTTTTAATCTTTTATACCTTAATTATTTTTCCCTATTATGTAATTATTTTTCAAATATACCCTCACTGATATTTTTTCTTATCTCTTCAAGTAGTCTTTTATCATGAATGTGACTTTTATAATTATCGTTTTCCTGATTGTCCTATTGAATTTGTTTTTACAAATATTCCCTTATTTAAACATCATATTATTCTCACATGTACTTTAGTTAATTTTATATATTATAATTCTGTTTCTATGAAAAAATATATATTTTTCAATTATATCCCCATTTTTATCCGTCTATTTTTCTTTATGTTTTTCTTATTTGCTTCAAAACATATTTTGAACAATACTTGATGAAAATACCTTTTCTTTATAATATATACCTGATACAATAATGTATATTCTTCTTCATTATGTTTGAAAAAAAAATTAATAACAATTTTAACCGCACGTGCGGGGCACGCGCTAATGAACTAGCTTTTAGAGAAAATTACCAAAATGATTGTTGCTAATTGGTGATCAATTTTTTGCATTAATTATTACAGCTTTATTATTTTTAAATAATTTAAGAGTAAAAGTAAAGTTTTAAAGCTTTACTGTTATAATAAAAAGTAGATATGACATTAAACATTAGAGTTGTAATAGAAAATATAATAACATATCAAGTATGTAATTTTAAAAAATACTCACATTTTTAAAGTCAAATATAATATTAAATTGACATTTTAATTGACGTGACCTAATCTTAATCTAAGGATAATTTCAATCTAATTTTATTGTAGAGAATCTTCCATTTTCTGTTTGGTATTCAGTTTCCACTCTAGCTAAACTTACTTTTTTATCTCAATTTTTATCTTTTTCTGAAAAGTCAACAAAATTTATAATTACTTTTTAAAAGGTTAATACTATTCAAACTTAAAAATTTTAACTCTAACTCCAACTCAACTCATTCACCAAATACCCTGTAAGTTTTTGTTTTTTGTTTTTTTGTTTTTAAATCATGATTTTTGGAGCTTTCTAAAGAACTTTCCAAAGAAAAACACCAAATTTATCTTTTTGGACCCACTCTCACTCCGGCGCCGAGAGGAGGAGGACGTGTGGCAGCTGCGGCGGAGCAGCAGAGGCGTTTCGGTTTGGGAAAATGACAGCAGAGGAGAAGTGGGTGGTGGTGAGTGCGGACAAGAAGCATTCGTATACAAATTTTTTGTTTGAACAAGTTATTAGGATTTTTTTTGTCTAATCAATCTTAAAACGACATGCCGTTTTGTTTGATAAACGACAATTATAGAAATATGTGGTGATTTTGATGATTTCTCTGCCTGTCCTCTAAACACTAGACCATTTTTCTTACATGTATCGTTTTTCAATGATGCAAAAGTAGTGGACATTTCAAACAATATGTGTTTGATGACGAATTTAATTGTTAACAGAGCAAATTAATATTTATTCTTGCGGAGATGTTTAAAAATATTTCAAAGCACAAGCAATTTCTGAGAAAGAGCAAACAGAAGGGAGCAAGTAATCAACAAAATGAGCACAAATTCACAAATTTGTCTCGTCACTGCTTCTACACAAGGAATATTCCGGGCAATTCTTAAAACAATGTCACTACTTGTATATATAAAAGGAAAGTGAGGTTATTAATTTTAGCCACTTCTTTTAATACTAAGTAGTCTTTTTAGGAAAATGATCTATAAGCATAAAATGATTGACGCAATGTAAATACCATTAACCCATATTTGTCCACCAAGTCAATTATTGATTTACGGATAAATCATTAAACACTAATTGATATTGGTCATTCGATAACTAACCATCAAATCAGTGTGAGATCATTGCCGATTTGAAGAAAATAGTCATTTTTCTAATTTAATAAAATTGAGGCATTTTTTTTAAATTAAATGCTTTAAAAAAAAGGCATTCTCCCACTTATTCCTCTTATATATTTTAGATTTCACACACCCTACTATATCCTCGTTGCTTTATGACATTATTTTGTTCCATGGACAATCTAACTTTGGCAGCATCATCCCATTGTCCCGCATCAGCATACATATTGTACAACAAAACATATGGAGCTGAGCTTTCTGGTTCAATCCTCATTAAAGCTTGAGCTGCAATTTGAGCCAACTCTACATTGTTATGCATCCTACAGCCACCTAGTAATGCTCCCCAAACTGCTTTGTCCGGTTTCAACGGCATTCTATTGATCAAATCCATGGCTTCGCCAAGCTGCCCATGCCGGCCAAGGATGTCCACAACGGAGGCGTAGTGTTCAATGCGTGGCTCGATACCAAATTCACTAATCATCGACTCGAATTGCCTTCGACCTTCTTCCACTAATCCTGTATGTGAACATGCATTCAACACCGCAATAAATGTTAAGTGAGTAGGCCGAACTTCGAGATGCTTCATCAGTTGGAAAAGTTCCAAAGCCTCGGCAGCAAAACCATGAGATGCATAGCCTCCAATCATTGCATTCCAAGAAATTACATCCTTATGCAGTTTCATGTCATCGAATATGATCCGTGCCTCCTTTATTGCCCCGCATCTTGAGTACATGGTTATGAGGGAGTTGTTTATTGGCACATCTGCAACGACGGTCTTTGTTACCAGCTGGTGAACCTGCCGTCCCAGATACAGATCCACCAAACCAGTTGAAGCACTGAGAAGTGAAGATAAAGTGTGACGATCATGTCTCTCTCCTTCATGTTGCATCTTGGTAAATAGTGTAATTGACCCTTTATAGTCCTCATTTTTGTCATATCCAGCTATAATGGAGTTCCAAGAAACCAGGCTCTTCTGTGGCATCCTCTCAAAAAAATCATGAGCAACTTTCAAACTACCAATCTGCGCAAACCCGGTGATCATTAAATTCCATGTCAGCACATCGGGGTTTGGCATTTTCCGGAAGAGGTTAGCGGCCTCGTCCATGTCTGACATATGAACATATCCAGTAATCATGGTATTCCAAGAAAATGTATCTCGCTGTGTCATTTGGTTGAAAAGTTGCCTGGCAGAAACAACATCATTCGCTTTCAAATAGCACATAATCATGGAATTCCAAGATACCACATTTCTCTCAAACCTCTTATTGTATTTTTTCCCCTCATCAGGATAAGACGGGATTTCATCAAATAAGCGCCGTGCTTCCTCAATCCTACCTCTCTGACCATAACCAGCAAGGAGTGTATTATAAGCATGCACCAAATCTTCTCTTCCGTCATAGCATTTGCCCCATTCAAGCAAAATCCTTGCAGCTTCATCCAACTCACCGTTTCGAACAAGACCCGAAACTAGCGCGCTAAGGGATGCCTCGTCATGCTCAGGCATTTTCTCAAATAAATCAATAGCACGCCCCACGTCCCCATCCTGCAAAAACCCACTCATAATTGCATTCCAAGAGATAACATTCTGCCGTGGCATAGAATTAAAAAGCTGTAACGCCTGAGACATCCTCCCATTCTGGGCATACCCACTAATCATCGTGTTCCAAGAAACATAATCTCTCTCAGGCATTTGATCAAACAACTTTCTACCTTCCTCCATATCCTTACTTCCCCTGCAAGACATATATCCAGATATCATCAAATTCCACGACACGACGTCTCTTTCAGGCATTTCATCAAACAACTGGCGTGCTTTTGCTAACTCCCTGTGTTTCACGTATCCACTCATCATTGAGTTCCACGACACGACGTTTCGGTGCTTCATTCCATCAAACGCCTCCCTCGCTTCGCCAATCCGACCACTTCGGATTAAATTTGAGATCTTTTTGTTCAACGATTTCAAGTCTTGGTTTCTCTTGGGAGCCAAACTTTCGGGTTTCGAAGTTGAGGCAAAACGACAGAACGCTGCGAACGCTCTCTGGGATATGGAGATGGTGACCGGACGCTGACAGAGTCGCCTTGAAGGCATGCTTATGAGCCTCGAAATGATGGCGTTTGCAGTGCCCTTCAGCGACGTCCTCAGACGAATCACTACATTGGTCATTGAAGGAGAGTGATGAATCTTTTTCTGGGCAATTGGTATTTTGAACTACAAGCAGTAATCGGCAAAGCTGATTCCTGTATAAGGAAAAAAAAGAAAATGTATACCATACTTGGAATCTGCCATTAGGAACTGGATGAAACTGCAGTTACTCGTGTGCAGTCGTAGCGTCACCCATCGATGAAGAAGCCATGACCAATCGGAAAACCTTGCAAGATTATTGGCCGCTTGAAGTTGCCGAGCTTGACTGCATGACGCATTGGTAATAGGTAATGAAAGTTTTAAGAGAACCTGTTTTTGGGGGTGTTTGGTTCAGAGGTTCATCTCCGTTCCAACTCAAATTTTTTTTGTCTTTTTTCAAAAAGTTTTTGTCTTTTTCCAAAAAGTTTTTTGTCTTTTCTGAAAATTCAAAAAAATTTACTATTACAACTAAAATATTTCAACTCAAACTAGCGAACCAAACACCCCCTTTATCTTTGTTGGGTTGTTTACAAGAAAAATTAGACAAATTGTTAGTTCTTAAACACTAATTTAAATAAATAATAGAAACTTTTAATTTTAAAAAATCTCTTTGATAAAATCAGTTAGAAATATATATTAATACAGGTTAATTAGTTATTAACATTAACTTATGGACTTTTTTTTTTTTAAATGACTATTCTTTTAATTTTACAAAACTTTAGCCGTTTATTAAAGTACTTCTTAAAAAGTCATCTACTCGTAAATCTCTTGTTCATATGTTGTTTTGTTTTTTGTTTTTTGTTTTTTTGTTTTATACCTAATTTTGTAACTACACGACAAATGCTCAATTTTCATAATTCTGATGACATACCGAGTGATAATAAAAGCTTGTGACAAATTTGCCACTAAATATTTATCTCAAATTTAACATTTGATTTATATTGATTAGTGTCTTGATTTTTTTTCATATTATATTCATTTTAAACTTATTTAAACATTAGTAGATTATTTTACAAGTTTTAAAATTGATAACGATGACAAACAAGAAAAATGCCATTAGAAATAACATTACTATTGGAGTTATGCTATTTTTAACACTCTTCTATGATGCATATAAGTTATATACTATTGACAGAGACATTGGATATATTCTTATATTTAACATAGATTTTGATGAGTTAAGCAATGTTTTAATTATAATCTAAATTCAATAACAATTAAAATCTACATATAAGACACTAAAAAAAAAAAAATCTACATATAAGGGAAAATATTCTTTCTTTTTCTTTTTTGGTAGAAAAGGGGAGAGGTTCTTACTATTCCAAAAATATAACCATTTTAGGTTTCAGTAAGCCATAAAGGTTGCCACATTTTGAATCATCTGCCTGGTTAGTGGTTACCACCCGACCCGAGACATGGGCTTAAATCTTAACCCGAGGGCTAAAAGAGCCCACTCCATTTCAGAGTGGAATCACCCACAGAGGCTGCAGAGAGAGAGAGAGAGGGAGAGAGAGACGCCAAACAAAATCCAAGACAAGACAACGAGCCAAGGGCATTAGACAGCTGACACTTGAACTCAGCTGGTGAGCCAAATGACATGCGGGTTATCTATCCCACTAGCTCATCAGCCATGGAACCACCACCAGCTCGAAACACCCTCAGCAGCATCTCTGATCCAATGCGCTCTCACCAAACAAGGCCACCGGTTCCTCTCCACCCTCTCCCTCAACGCCGGCAACCCCTCCGCCGCCAACAAGCTCATCGGCAAATTCGTCTCAAGCTCCCCCAAGTCCATCTCCCTCAACGCCCTCTCCCACCTCCTCTCTCCCGACACCACCCACCCCCACCTCACTCCCCATTCCCTCCACGTAACATATATATTTATATATATATATATAGTCACTTGAAAAAACAACTTTCTAATATTGGAATTTAAAAGTTTCCTTGGTCTAAAGATCAGTGTTTTTTTTTTTTTTTTTTGTTACAGTTGTATTCGAAGATCAGAGAGGCGTCTTGGTTCGAGTATAGCCCCAAATTAGTCGCAGCCCTCGCGGCATTGCTCGATAAACAGGAAAAGTACAGCGAAGCGGAAGCCTTGATTGCCGAAGCAGTTTCGAAATTGTCCCATCGACAACGAGAGCTTGCTGTGTTCTATTGCAGCTTGGTCGAGTCACACGCTAAGCAGAGTTCGGAGCACGGTTTTGATAGCTCCTACACTTGTCTGTATCAGCTTCTTCGCGACTCTTCGTCTGCTTATGTCAAACGCCGAGCATTTGAGACGATGGTTGGGGGATTATGCACGATGGATCGGCCTCGTGAAGCTGAGAGCTTGATGAAGGAGATGAGAAGTACAGGTTTAAACCCATCAGTTTTCGAGTTTAGGTCTGTGGTTTACGGCTATGGACGGTTGGGATTGTGGGAAGACATGCTTAGAACCGTGCACCAGATGGAGAATGAAGGGCTTGAAATTGACACAATTTGTTCGAATATGGTTGTCTCGTCGTATGGATCCCATAATGAGCTTCACCAAATGGTCCTGTGGCTTCAAAAAATGAGAACTTCAAGCATTCCTTTTTCCATCAGGACATATAATTCAGTGTTGAATTGGTGCCCAACCATAGCGGCGATGCTGCAAAACTTGAAGGAAATTCCTCTTTCAATGGAGGACTTGAATGCGACTTTGGGAGGTGATGAAGGTCTGCTGGTTAGGGAATTAGTTGGGTCAAGTGTTTTGGAGGAGGTGTTCGTGTGCGATTCTTTTGGGGTCAAGTTGGATTTGCATGGAATGCATTTGGGATCTGCCTACTTGATAATGTTAGAATGGATGGAGGAGATGAGACGCAGGTTCAATGACGGAAACCATGTAATGCCAGCGGAGGTTGTAATTGTTTGTGGATCAGGGAAGCATAGCAATGTCAGAGGGGTTTCACCAGTGAAAATCTTAGTTAAAGAGATGATGGTTCGGATGAGAAGTCCAATGAAAATCGATAGGAAAAACGCTGGATGTTTCCTTGCTAAAGGGAGGACTGTGAAAGATTGGTTATGCTGATCGAGGAAGGACAATTGAATCCGTCAAGATAAAGTCAATCCATGGTCGTGCTCCAAGCAAAAACTGATGCCAGAGCCATGTCTACTCCGGAGAGCCCGAGTCCAAAAGAGAATGGGTATCTTCCATTGGTTCTATAGTTGCTGGTCCTAATTTTTGACTTGCGATATGTGTTGGTCCTCACCCGATTTGCGAAAGGAAGGTGTCATCTGGCATGTCACGTCTAAATCATCCACCTACAAGATAAGAAAGAGTACGCCAATTATGAGTTTAATAGAGCAGTGTCGTCCTATGCTTTTGTATTCTAAGCAAACAAAAATAGAAAATCCCGTCACTTCTAAAAATGCATTCAATAAGTTTAAAGCAAAATAATGAAGAAAGCAAATATAAATTAATGCTTGTCAATTTGTTAGTCACTATAAGTAATAACAAATTAACTATCTTATATGTATTGTGATTTGCCCATTTGTTTTTCCCGGCTGTTCCATCTACAATTTCTTCCCCACAACAGAATATTGAATAAATTTAACACTACCATTTTTCTGTTCTGTACATCCTTTTTCTCTAGCCAAAACCAACTGATTTACATCTTTCGGGCTTGAACTTTTAGAGGACGGATTGGAAAGCAGAAATATGAAGCAGTACGACGCACTCCTTGATTTCCACAGCGAGAAAGTAGGCAAAAGCTCACCAAAAAAGTCCCACCGAACTGTATGGTTGATGAGGCGGACAATCAGTAAATAGAAGCAATTTTTGATGCTGCTTCGACTTGATGCAGGATGGCCCTCCAAACTCATTTGACTTTCAAAACCATGGCATCCACCATATATACATCTTACCAAGATTTTTGTGTGAGATTGCTTCAGTAATTAAGCGACGGGCCTGACCTTCAACGGCCAGAGGTAAAGAAGGAGCTGCAGCAACACCAACTACAACTCCTTGCAACCTTGCTTCAATGTTACTAATGGCTCTCTGCAGCATCAAGCAAAGCCTGTTTTAGCGGTTATTCCACAAGCAATTTCATTCAATTTGAAATCAACTAAAGATCTTCAAATTTTTTGTTCATGCATAATCTAGGCACACATTTTCTTTTACGGAAAGCTTATATAAGAAATAATAGAGGAGATCCCAAAGATACAAACCTGCGCATGTGGATTCTGAACTTCTACCCCACTGGATCTTTGAGATTTTGTCCATTCCACCAGAGGATCATGAATGAAAGTTTCGAGAACACTCATTAAAGTTTCCCTATGCATCCTCAGCACTGAAAGTGTGATTTCACATACCCTCAAGAAGATTCCTTCATAACCAGTGATCCCCAAGCCATCAATCATGTTCTGCAAAATTCGACAACAGAGTCCATAAAATTAATCCCAAGATGATAAGAACTCTACGCTGCAGAAAAAACTGAAATTTGGGTTATGATTATATATTGAACTAAAGTATGTCAAAATGTATGATAGAAACTAAACTAGTGGCAGAATTCTCAATGCCGCGACATGGATGTAAATCAGTCATCCGCAATTAGTAGGGTAAAAACTGAGTGCTTCACCAATAAAAAGAAGACTATTGAAAATCTCGACAACTACAATAAACTATGAAAAACTTCCAGCACCATGTACTTCCCACCTGAGTCAGCCTGAATGGAACCAGCTCGGGCTTCTCCAACTGCAAGCCCTTGTCAAACAAGCAACTGAAATCAACATGAACGCAGTCACCGGTAGCAGAATCGAAAAGAATGTTTTCACCATGCCTATCACCAAGTCCCACAATATGTCCAACCATTGACCACACAGCAGTAGTATGTGCATAAGCAATCCGTGCCCTAAACCAAGCAGCTGGCTCAGAAAAAGTGGTCAAAAACCATCTATGGAAAATCGGGGGGAACATTGGAAGAATCTTGCTCTTCAGCATCTCATCTTCTGGCATTCTACCTTGGCATTGATCATAAATCCGTTTAATCTGAGGATTTGTCTTCTGCCTATCAAACTTTCCACAGGTAACATATATGTCTTGAAGTATATGCCGAAGTCCACGAGTATGAGGCACCCATTCTACCATGCCACAGTCCTCTGTCAAAGGTATCACGGAAAAGGTGCGAATGTAAAGCTTCCTCTGACGGCTTTCTGGGTATTTTGACAATAAACGGTTTATCATTGCAGTAAACTCCATCATGCGGGCATCTTTCCTTAGATCATCCTTGGGTTTGCAGAGGAATGGACGTTCCATGCCATCACTGCCCAGTAGGACAATCTGAACCACAAAAGATAGATTAATCAATAAATAAAGCAAAACAACATTTGCAATAATCATAATAACAATCAGGATAGCCTACAGGACATGGGCAAGAGATGACAAAATAAATTAGCAGGATGCCCAGATTAGTTCCTATTGAAATTGTTGTACAGATGAAACAAGAATTATGAACAAAGCTATAATTGGGGAGGATTTGTTTCCTGAATTACGTTATAGTGAATTACTCATTTCCTGAAACTATTCAAAACGTACTTTCTTAGGTCGTTGAAGTGATGAAAGAACCTCAGCCTCGTCAGCTATTCCTGATATTGTAGGAAGATCGGTCAGAGAAAAGATATCAGAAGTTAGTGAGTCATTGAGATTCTTATCTGAAGTCGGCAGATTAACTGTAAGAGATTGTTGAATTGGCATGATAATTCCCAGTGGCATCATCCTCTTTAAGGCACTGAACTCAGTTGCGATATTAATAGTCTTCGATTTTGATTGACCAGTGTGAAAGCATAACTTAATCAAATGATCTACCAGGCTAGCAAACTGAGTAAACAAATTGTTGCCACCATTTCCCTGGCTAAACCCTTTTCGTGCAGCATGTATAATTTCTGCAGCTGCCTCCCTCCGAGAAGGAACAGTGGACTTTGAAACTGCTGCCATAATCCATAGGGCTTGTTGCGGGTACTCTCGAAGAACTGAGGTGATGATGTGTTTCACTAATCGAACAACTTCTTCATTCTGGTGGCAAATTCTAGAAACCAACTGAGGCAGTACAGTTAACCACTGATATGTTGGCAAATCCTTCAAACAGCCTCTCATAATACTCATTACCTGCCATAGTAAGTAAGAAAACGTAGTATAAGAAACAAAGGAGTAAACTGCAAAATTCCAATACAGATCAAAAGAAAAGTCCTCTCTTTGATTTGTGTGTTTGTTGGGTAAAAGCTTTTCTTGGCACGATCGACTTATAACAAGCATTACCTTTGTCTGGACACCTTTCAGATCTTTGTTGGACGACCCACTACTTTTTTGATAAAAACTACCATAGTCAAACCATAGGGTTAGCAACCTTGGAAGTGCTTGAAAGAGATTCTTGTGACCCCTATGAAGCCCCTTGGCGTAAAATAACAGCACATCCGGCACATAATTCCACCAACGCTTCTCAGTTGAAGGTATCATCCTAGGATCTGATTCAGAAATTTCTTCCTGACGTTTCCTAGCATCGGCAAGCACTTCATCACAGTACTTAGCCATGTAAAAGAATCCTTTCTCCCATTTGGGCTGTAGTTCCCTCACCCTGGAATAGATACTTATTACATCCTCTTTCTGCTTCTGCCCAGTGTAGTGGGTCCACCTAGCATAAAGGAGAAGGGTTTTTGCAACATCCCGATTCTCATTCAAACTTTGAGTATCACACACTAAAGGTGGTGCATTCAGTTGTACCAGTGAAAGACTACAAATAGACGATACTGCCGCAGATCCTACAGCCTCCACAGGCATATTCAAAAGCGACTGTTGCAACTCTGCTATGGCTCCATCAGATCTCCTGGTGCTCCACAAAAGTTTGGCCTTCTCCATGTGGACATTAGGTGCACCTGAAGCTTGGGCTTCTAGGATTGCTCGATTTGCTGTCTCATAATGACCAGCCATGCGACAAAGCTTTGCATATTGAAGCCAGCAATTGCCAACTTGAGCCCCAAGACCACTGGCACCAAAAACCATCCTTCGGAAAGCCAACAGAGGCTCCCTTGCCCACAGTGATGGCTGTGTAAACTGAAGACGACTTTCCCAGTTCTCCATCATTTTTGAAAATCCCAGATCGCCCACCTGAAATGATTTTTCCAAGAAAGATTCATTGACAAGAAGAGTGTGAAAGTCCTCCAACTCCCGTAGCAAGTGAAGTTTCACAACAAATGGGTAAGCCCGCATGTACGAATCCATTCCCGCAGCAGCCAAAGAAGCAATCAAAGCTCGCTTAGACAAGGCAATTTTTTCAGCAACTGAAAACTGATCCTTCTTTATCATTGCCTGGAGAATCTTTGCAACATCCAAGTCAAATAAGGCATTACTCTCAGAGCTGCTACAAAGTAAACCTTCTTCGTTAGCTCCATTAAGGTACTCATCCATCAAGTCCCACCTGCCAAGTCTCCATGCCGCCTGAACGCCTTGCATGCACCATGTCTTTTTGTACTGGGGAATTCTAGAAACTAAACCATCAACGTGAGTAACCATGGCTTGAAGGTGGCACATATTGAGTAAACAGTTAACAACGTCTGAATGCCTCTGTACTGAAGTGGGCTCCATTTGCAAAGCTTGTTCGCAAGAAGTTTGCACCTCTGCCCAATTACCTGCTTTTTTGCTTATTAAAATCTGGTCTTGTAGTTTCATTGATTTACGTAAAGATGCCAAACCAGATAGACCATCAGGCTCATCCAAACAGCTATATATTTCCATTAGGTACGAAACATCCTCATCCTCAAAAAAGCCACTTCTCTCGGCTGCAGGGTTGAAAGATCCTGATTTTCCCCTCACATATGATTCGTAGTACATTAAAGACCTTGCATAAGCCTGGCATCTGAAGGAGGCCCGGGCAAGTGTTACCTTTGGAATTGCACATAAAAGCTCTGAAACATATTTACTGTGTGTAATGAGCAGGTCGTGATTGATTACAGAAGTTTGAGATTCATTCTTTGGCTTTGATGCTTGTTGCTTAGAAGATGATGATTGGACAGATTGGTAAAGAGCCAGATCCTGTTCAACATCATCCACCCATTGACCAAGATTATCAAGAAGAGTGAACACAGCTTGAATGCAAACTTCACTTTGCCCACCATTACCTCCGTGAACAGTAGCCCCACTGCTTTCTGATACTGCAGCATCAAGAACACAGAGGATTTCTTCTGCTATGCCACGTCGTGCCTCCTCAGTTCCATGGCAAACAGCATTTAGAACTAAATATGGCAGCAGATATACTGCTGTCTGCATGTCATGACGCACTATTCCTCGACATGCATTAAAAATCCTTGCACGAGAACCTGTGGCATGTGCCATCAGCTTCTTTACCCAATGGAATATCCACCTTCGGAATGACATAGATGGCCGGTAAATGGGGCCAGTAGATGCAGAATCAGTGACATTTGGAAGTTGAAATCTAGAAGTTAGGCAAGGGGCTATTATCTCTTTAACGTAACTAGGGAATCTATCCCACAATATCTGACCCCTCTTTATCTCGACGTTACCATCTGTCTTAGTCCTTGATGCAGCAGGCTTTGTAGGTTTATCTTTAAGTAATTCAGAGATACAAGCAGCAGCATTCTCATCCATTGAAGCCTCACAACCTGCAATCTTTAGCAGCTCCTGTATCGCTAATGCAGCTGAGTCTTGAATAATAGTGTCAGGTGCAGCTCGGAAAGCCCTGGCAAGATGCTTATGTATTAACTCATAGATGAGATCATCATCGGAACATGCAATCTGGAACCGTTCACATGAAAAGCCCTTCACCTTTGCAGGGTCAACTGCACCAAGAGCTCCAAGGCAATCAGCACAAACCAACTTTAGCCGCTGTCCAACAACAGTTCTTGATTCTTCTGCACATCCTCTTAATAAGGACGTGATCAAAGAGCTTAAAATATCCACATTTCTGGCACCTTCAGCAGTTATCAAATCTGTAACCTCTTCTCTCCTCAGATTTAGTAACTTGCTCAACTCGCACACTACCATATATCTCACATTTAAGTTCTCATGATTCAGACCTTCCACAACATTTCGCAGTTGATCATTCAATGTCATAGACCCACGAGCCTCTTGTATAATTTTATTGACTTCTGATAGAGCTGGAATATTGGGCAGTGGAGGGAACTCACAGATATACTGTTTTAGAATAACTTTGTTGTTCAGCACAAGGTCTTCCAATATTTTTCCCACTTTCTCCAGGTAAGTTGTAGGATTTTCTTTGTCTCTCTCTAAGAAGGGAATGAGAGCAGCAAATACTTGAGAAACTACATATTTGGTGCTAGATGGTGAGACTTTTGCCAATTGCTTGATAAAAAAATGCAACAAGCTAAGACCCTCACTTTGGAGTGGCTCCTTATTAATAGCATGCATGAGAAGAACCATGAGTTTTGGCACATAAGTACTAAGTTGTGAACCCATCATCTTAATCAACATCTCAATACGTTTTAAAGCTTGTTTCTGCAGTGAATAATCCTCTGAGTGGAGCATCTTTCGATCAATACTGTTAAGAAGGCCAACAAAGTGATTCCTCAAAAAGCTAGGGAGATCTTCACCACCAGTTAGAACCCTAGCAACTTCTTTTATCATCTCAGGTACTCTAGCTAGCCTGGAAACAGATGGGGAAAAAAAATTAATTCTTAGCCTAATGATAGTCAAATAGATGGTATATTTTCTAGCATAGATTCCATGGGATAAGGCTAATGGGAGACAGAAAGATTATAATTTGTATACAGACAAAATGAGACAAATCCAGAACTAGTATGTGAGCAAAACCAAGTAGAATATCAACTTTGTTAACTGTCATATACTTAATCATTATTATTATGAATTCATATAAACTATGTACCTTGTACTTATTTCATCTGAATCAGTTCCATCCAAAAAACATACGAGTTCATCTAAAAGTGCAGGTAAAGCGGCTGCAAAAATTTCTTGTTTGTCAGAACCAGTCTGAGCTTGGTAAAATTGCAAAGAGGAGAGCAAATCTTGGCCATCTGGTTGGTGGAGAGAAAAAGCTAGCACTTTAGGTAGCCAATTAACTGTCAGAGGCACCACATCAGTGTTCGAACACTTGGCTAACTCATGTAGCGTATCAACTGCTTGGTCATTAACCTGCTGAGACACAATGAGCTTTGGGAGAACGACAGGAATCATTTTCTCAACAAGTTCTTCAGTTTCAACACCAAGAACAGCTTCTGCAAACTCTCTGATCATTAATGGGCGGCTGGAGAGCCTCGCCGACAAATAATCAAACAGTTCATTTCGTACATGAACAACTTTTGAAAGGATCAATTCAAAGCCTCCTCTAAGATGGAAGTAGCAAGATTTGTGAATTAGCCTTGATGCATTTGTTCGCACTGTCACATGTGAATTATCAAGCTGATCGACCAATAAGATAAGAGAAAATAAGAAAAACTGACTGTAAATATCAACTCCAACCATTATTTCTGCCGCAGATTCCATGAGAGTCTCAAATAATTGTGGATCTTCAGCAGCTGCAAAAGCATGTTTGATGATATCCATGAACTTGTGTTCTTTACTTTTATTTGGTGTGTCCTCATCACAAAATATATAACTCAAAACAGAATCGTCCAGGAATGAACTTATCTGAGTGCAGAATGCTTCCCTTACAGCCTTTTTTCTGTGAAGCAGAAAATAGTCAACACATCTAATCCATTCAGCACCCCTTCCAATCAAATTGCCAGTGGTTTCATGTACAAGAATCCTTCGAATATTTTGCACACAAGAAACTTGGACCTCTTCCGGTGACTCATCATAAAGAAGTTTGAAAAACAGATTCCTTAAAAGGCTGAACTCAGAATCCATACTGATTTGCCTGCTGTGAGTATCATGCCAAGCTATAACTTTTGAACTCTGCCTGTTGATGCATTGATTACCTCTCTTACACTTTGAACACCAAAATCCTTGCAGTAAATCATCTGCCGTTTGATTAGGTTTCCAATTTTCTATATTCCAAAACAGTTCGCATTCACCTTTTTCTAGATCATCTCTAGCATTACAAGATCCATAAAGGCACGACAAATAACCCAGAGAAAAAGGAATAACATTCTTAAGCTTTTCGTGTTTGTCTCCTTCCAAGAATCTGCGAGAAAAAATGAGAAAAAGTAATAAATGAATCATAGAAGTCCTCATACAGATCATTTCACGCACACACACAAAAAGGAACAAGGAACAACGTTTTATTGATGCTAAATTGAAGATAACTATGTCGTCTCCAGGATTCTAAAATGTAACCACACAAGTATAATGAGGGCTATTAGCACAAAAAAATATTTAATAACAATAATAATGACGATGATGATAGTAATAATATTAATAGTATCTATAATAATGGTAATAATAATAATAATGTTAATAATGTGGTTGTCCCCCACCCCCAAGTTCAAAAAAAAAAAATTAAAAATTAAAAAATTAAAAAATTAAAAATAAAAAATAAAAAGATGATAACAACAACAACAACAACAATAATATTATATGAGACAGCAATCATGATGAGAGCTGAGCAATCTCTCAAGCCAAAAGTACAAAGTGAAGTTTCAGGCAAAAAAAATTTTAGAGGTGTTTCTAAACATTGATTACTCTTCTTTACTAAATCTCGTCCATGCCACTCATAAGACAGTTCCAATTAATTATATATGCAAAACTAAGAAGTAAATAAAATTTATTACTTACTCCAGCCTTCTTAATACATGCGATAACATTCTAATTCCAGACCACAAGACAATCAGTGGCATTGAAATTACTGCTTCAGATCTAACTTCTTCATCTTCATCATGAAGGCCCATATCCAACACTTCCAGGCAAGACTCACTTCTGCTGTCAGCAAGCTTACTCGCAACTTGAACAGATAAGCATTTTGTTTTCCTTAGAAAATTAGGTTCAATACCAACCATGGAATGGGTCCATGGAAGCTTTAGCAATGCATACATGAGCTCAGTATCGTCCGCACTTGTGAACATCTTACTCTCCATCAAAACTGGATCTACAAAATAATAAATGACCGAAGATGTCAAAACTTAAAACGGAAGCAAATCCAAAATTTAAACTGCCAAAATCTTCTACGAGAAAGTCATTAGTAGTTGTGGAAACCATCTTGGAGAAAGAAATAGTGTAATGAACAGTCTCCTCTAACAGCATCCCCAAGGAAGACAACCATCTGGAAAAACTAACAAACTACTATTCTCACCTCTCTAACTTTTGTCTTTCAGTAAATAAACATTTGATTTGCATCACGAGAGTCGCTTAGAAAAAATTACAAGAAAAATGAGAAGCAACTAAAGGACAGGGATCACAAACTTGAAAAGCTGGAATAGCATTCATAATCCTATTTCTACTTCGTGCATGAGAATTCAGTTATTCATTGCACCTCAGAAAACCATGACTTTATGCTTGTGAGAAAATTGAATCAAGAGGCAGATAGCATACAGACATGTTCAATCATTTATGTTTGACTATTTTACTTTGACAAGCTATGATTTACTATTCAAGTACATGCATATGGACACGTTTGGTTGTATCTGTGTCCTATTACTAGACTGCATTAAAGTAACTTTCCTTCAATTAGGATAAATGTATAAGTTGTACAAAGTTCACGTGTTTTCAAGAAGCGAACCAAGCTAAAATGTTAAAATTGCTTCGGTCCACTTCGCTGAAACTTAAATGACCAGGTTAGATATGATGACTTACTATACAAAAGCAATATGCTATGAATTCCTTCAAGAAAGATTGAAAAATCAAGTATGATTGGGCTTTCCTGCGTTGCCTGCATCACGTAAACACGTGTATTAAAGTAACTGAAGGTGAAAATGAGAGTTTCTTTTGAGGATAAAAAAAAAAAAAACAAACATATTAAAAAGAAGAAGAAGAAAGGAAGAAAAGAACACACACACACTCCCACAATTAAAAGTCTAAATACCTGCTGCAATATCCAAGGTATCCATGAATACATTTGCTGAAAGATTCTAAATGCCATATCGGTCTCTGGATATTTACAGAAGGCAATGCAAAGCATGCTTAGAGCCGTTAATGCAACATCTGGTCTTATAGAATCAGGATTGATGGCAGGATATTTTAAAAGTTCAACAAAAGAAAGAAGTGATGTATGCATACAATTTGCATAGTCTTCTTCTCTTTCACAAGCAACTACGTGACTATACATTTGCTCCAACTGGTTACTAGCATCAGAAGGCATAGTTCCCTCATCTACCTTTACTCGTTTGCTCATGCAAGCCTCCATAACCGGAAGAGGTCTCTTTTCCCCAACCCTCAAATTTCCAATTGATTCATCACCTAACATTAACAAGTCCACGCTTTTACAATTTGTCATTTTCCCTCCAACAAGATCAGGGCCAAGTACAGAAATAGCTACTTGAAAACAATCTATCAGGGGGAAGCAGGGTTCTGCAGTAGAAAGCGCATAAATAAGCGACTGTGGCCTCCATACACGAGGAGAACAACTTTTCGCAATTCGAATATATGCACTGCATAGTGCAACCTGAAAGGAAAATTTTGCTTTTAGATCTCACAGCAAATCAACTCTACAGACTTGTTAGCTATTGAGAACTGATCTATGGCTTACAAGAATTACTACACTAGAACAATAAAGATGGATGGACATTAACATTAACCTTAAGCTCCTGGCTTTTGGTTCTCCTCATTGATTGAGGAAATACATTTACCAAATCAGCAGCTGTTAGCTTGACAACAGCATCAGAACAGCAAGAGAATATTGCATTTAGGCAACCACCCAATGAAGAATCATAAACTACATTCCTGCAGTACAACAACACTATCAGCATGCTTTCGGGAAAAAAAATAGCAATAATACTGTTCAAACGAGCCCCCTTTGAGATCCGATGAACAAAAAGTAATTTGACATTCAACCCCCAAAAAAAAATCATATTTTTTCCATAAATAGTTCACAGTAGTAAATGAAACGTTCAACTCCTGGAAACCATGATTACCCACCATAGAATCAAAAAGTAGGGGAAATAGAAGTTGAAATGTGATCAGTGATTACAAACAAATGTAGAAATTTCTTAAAACATCAATAATCTAGAAGAGTGATAATTCAAATGCTAGTATGTACAAACATATAGACATGCAAATTAGCGCATGCATGAATGGTTGTGTAAATTTCTAGATCCATGCAGGCATATCATTATCGTCTAGCAACAAAAGTGTAAGTAGTAGCAAGATAAATGTATTGACCCCCAAAAAAAGCCTACATATTCCTGGAGAATGGTAAAGGTAACCTAGGAGTAAACTAAAAATGCATCACAAGTACTACAGCACACAAAATTGCTTTAAATGTCACCCCATTAGGTATTTTCACTGGGCCATAGCACATCTTAGTAGGACAGTTTACCAGAAAAGAGCTTCAATATTGCAGAAATCCAAACGCATACCTAAATACAGGAAGCCCCTCTTTGTCCTCCATCAATATATTGGATATCGACAAGATCAAATTTTGATGCGGAACAATGTCAAAATTTACGGCTGATGCAATGATGCTTGCAAAGTCAAAACATGCCTTCAACAAAATTATAAGTGGTCAAAAAACTGTAAATTTGCAAATGAAATACTTTTCTAACAAACCAGGAAAACGATGACCAAAAAACGTATAAACAAGGTCATGGAATAGATTAGTAGGCTAAAATGATAAGTAAAGCAACTGCCGCTTACCATATGCAAATCCGCATCACCATAGCACAAGAGAGAACATGCAGAAATAACAAATGGTACATTAAGTAGTCCCTCCACACAGAGAGTTCCTTCTGTTAGGCATTTAGAAAGAAGCCTAATCATCCAAGTAGCAAAAGGTTGCCACCTAGCTTGTCCTGTAAGGTTAATCAAAATTCCATTGCCATCTGCTGGTTTGTTACCCACCGGAAGATCACCAAGATGAGCAGGATCATTAAAACCCCCATTAAATGATTTACAGAAACACCTTAAAGTTAATCTAGTGGGCTCTGCAGTTCTTGCTTGGTCAGTACAGCGTGATGCCACATAGAAAAGATCTGTGGGAAAAAAAAAAAAACCAAAAAAAGAGGCATATTAGCTTATGCCATGCAGAGAAATAGTATGTGCAGCACGAAAGTTTTGGGAGATTCATTCTTATTGCAGTTGGAAGATGAAATTGTGTTAAGACTCAGGCTGGCCAGCACTTTTACTGTCTAGTTAAAAACCAGTTGGTCACCGAGTTATTTCTTACCTTCAACAACTAACATGGCATCAGCAAAAAACAAACGGTAAGCATCTCGCGTTCCCGTGCGAAGCAAAGACAAAAGTGATCCGACAGTTTCAAAAATCACACCATGCCGAGAACTGAAATGAAAGATGTTAATCTCCAAAGGGCAGTCATAAATGTAATAACAGCAGACATCGTCTCTAACTTGTAACAATATGCGTGCATGTGTGTGTGCATTACTATAGATGTATAACAATTAGAAGTTGTTGAATGGATTACCGAAAGACGGGTTCGGCAAAGAAAGGCAGTATCCGGCCAACAACAGGTAAAATAGAGCTGGCCTTCCCATGGTAAAAGACCCCAGAAAAATTCTTTGCAATGTGAGAAATGAGCTTCAACACAGCTATTACTTCCCTCTCATTGGCTGCGCATAAGTAAAAGATTATTCAATCAACATCTGACAGGAATGTATACATGTTTTGGTATCAAATGCATTGCTTAAATATTCAATTTCCAACCATAAAACGAGAGAGAGAGAGAGAGAGAGAGAGAATTCGAGCTTTCCAACTTGTTGCCTTCCCCATTTCCATTTTGATGAAAAATTTAACAAATAATTGCAGAAACCGAAAACCCTAACCAACCAAACACATAACTTAGATTACAAAGATTTTCAGTTTCCTTTAAACGCAATCAGTGAGAGAAATGATGGAAAGAAAAGAATCAGGTTGTTTGCGAGCACATAATCCATTTCAAATTTTCCCGAGAACCAAACGCAAAGGAAAAGTTTTAAGGGAGAGAGAGAGAGAGAGAGAGAACCAGAAGGGGAGGGAACGACATAGGTGTGGAGGAGATTGGGAAGGACGGCGCGGAATCTGGTCTCGAGAGCGTCGTCGCCGGCGCCGCCGCCATTGGAAGGAGGAGAGGAAGAGGAAGCTGCTATGCGTTCTCGGAGCTCGTGCACGAGGCTCGACAAGGTTGCCATGATCTCATGCCCTTTTCTTTCTCTTTCTCTCTCTAAGTTCTCTCTCTTCCCTCTCGATTTCGAAATCGCAGACAGACCGCCACGCCCACTCCACTCAAAAGTGCCGGTTCTGCTATTTGTAGTGCTCAAGACCGCGCCACTTTCTCACTCCTTAATTGGTCACTCGCTCAGCTGTGCTCACCGCTCTGTTTGCTTGCGTCAGTTTATTTTATTTTATTTCATTTGTCACTTTTCCATTAACTGGTCAAATAGTCGTCAACGCTGCTTTGGGCTTTTTGGACAGAAACCATTGCTTTAGTGCCACGTGTCATCCAGCGCAGATGACCTTCACACTCTGCTTTCTGCTCAAGAATCTTTTTGAAAAATGTTTTTTAATAAATAATCGAAATGTTTAAAAATCAGATAAAATGTTATTTTTATTAAAATAATTAATCAATTATCTTAAATAATCAATTAATTATTAATTATTAATTAATTATAATATAAATTATTAAATTTTATAATTAATTATTAATTAATTATTAATCAATAATTGATTAATCAGATACAAAAAATAACAAATTATTATTTTCCTAAATTAAAAAAAATCGAGTCATCTATTAAATTAAATTATTAAAAAATATCAAGCAGTCTAATCTGTTTAATTAAAATATAATAATTTTTTTAAAATGTTTTAAAAATAAAATTATTATGTAGGTTTTTTTGGGGATAATTATGGAGTATTTATCATAGATAATTATTCCAATGATTTATTTTTTTTATGTGAATGATGTGATTTTTTTGCTATATATATATATATTTACTATATTTCAATTTTACTAGCTAGAACAAAAAATAGTATTAACGGAAAATTTTCACATATCCACTTTGAGCAAACAGAAAAAATGAAATTCTCACTTTCCCACTATTCCTATATTCTTTTTTTTAATTTTTTTTAACAAACCCACCATTCCAATCTAATAATAACATTTTTTTTAAGACAAGAATATTAGAAAACTGTTCCTTCAAAGTATATATATATATATATATATATAAATATATATCTGTTCCTAAAAGTTGTAAATTATGCATACAGCTAACTGGGGAAGAAAATGAGAAAAACTTTCCCCTGATGAAGTCACGCTTTCCCGGAAAGGAAAAGAAAAACAGTTTAAAACAGTTTATACCATATACAGAAAACAAATAAAACTTAAATTTGAAGGATTAAAAAGAGTGAAAAGCGATTATTCACAACATTAACCTACAACAGTTGCATTTGTTACCATATATTTCTATAAGTGCAGATAGATTGCATACTATAGTATTCAATAAACCAATTAAATATGCAATGCACAAGCAAAAATTAACAAACCAATCTCCTTAACTTTTCCAGTTGATACTAAAAGCAGCTAATTCCTCTGGAGATTTTAACCAACTAAAAAAAATATAAAAACCGAAAGTGATTCTATCAATTCTCTACAGAAGTCCTGCTTTCTTTTTTTATGAACAGAACCTCCAATGGGGTTCACATGCTTTCCTTCTCTAACGAGAATCGTCATTCCTTCCTTCCACTCTTCAGCTTGTAGGTGCAGTCCAGTAAGGGGGAAGCCGGGCAGTAGAGGTCCCGGGCGGTGTCATGGAGGGCATGGCACAGACGTTAATGTCGATGGGAAGAAGACGATATTGAATGTCGAGTTCCTGGAAAGTCTTGACCATTTCTTCAATCAGAAGAGATCTTCTAGAAAATCTCTCTCCCATGTCTTGGTGATTAATTCTGTGGCACAACCAGACCGCCATTCTCACCCTGTTTAGTTCTTCAAGTTCCTTCATTATAATCATCGGTGCCGGATACCAGTGCTCCTTCTTGTTCTCTACGTAACTGCAACAAGAGGAACACGAAATTAGTCGGTATGTAGAAAGAGCATATCATAACAACATATACATTTAGAAGTAAGGAAATGTCGTCTCCACAGGTCATACTTTGCAATTCTCTGCCTCACAGCGGCGATCTTGTCAGCTGGAGTAGCTACATGGATGCTGAATTCGATTCCATCTCCCATGTCCGGGCTACGGTAGAAGTTGTTGATGGGCTTGGTTGCAAGAACACTGTTTGGGAATATTATCTTCGTATTATCATACCTCAGAAAAACTGTAGTCAAGATGTTCATCTCTTCTACAACCATCTGAAAAGTTGTTGTTAATACACAAATTAGGCCAAACACGAACAAGCCAATCAGCATGGAATACACAGAGCACAAGTGGAGATAGGAAGTTACCTGAACTCCGTCGATTTCGCACCGGTCTCCCACATCATAAGGGTGCATCACAAATAAGAAAACAATAGCTTCAAAGGCGGTCTTGCATGTATTTCCAAAAACGAATGCCACAAGGACTAGCTGCGAGCTTATGAACAGCAGAAATTTGCTGGTGGCAATTCCAAGTATAAGAAGCCATATAACAACTATTAAAATGGCGACAATTACGTTCACCATGCGATGAAGTTTGTTGACAGCAGTTTTCGTGTCATTTAGTGTCAAAGCAAGTGCTCTCCGCTCTCTGAATGCATTGACCTGGAACAGATGCACCTAATTATCAAACTAGTAATAGAAGAAATAGTTCATTTTACCCTTCTATAAACAATGAATGGGAACTTTTTCTTTTCATTGAATTTTTGTAAGAAGGAGATTTGGTGCCTAATACTTACCACCCAGTTTTTCAATGAAGATTTGCTGATTTTTTGGCTCTCAGATGCTCCTTCAAAGAGAGACATTGCCTTTATAGCCTCGTCTTCTCGCATGAAACGCATCAAATCGTCCATGTGGATGTACCTGCCAAATAAATAATGGAGTAGAATTTATCAAATAATCAGAGGAAAAATAAAATAAAAATAATGACAACATTATCAAGTTGCTTCGTCGTCCAATTGCATGGTATCCCTATAAAACGACATCGAGGAGCAGACTAGAGAGAGACGAAAGCAACATACACAAAATTACATGTGAACGTGTAAATAAAGATACAGAAATACAAAGGCCTAAATCCTAAACATGGCAGATGGAGTTCCAAGTCCATATCTATGGCAGGTCTGATGTCTCAACCACAGCAATGTATATTTGAAAATCGATCAAAAATAGAATCAAACCAGCATTAAGAAAGTAGTTGAGCTTACTTAGAGCCTCGCTTAGAGACATTCAGAAATATCTTTTTGGCGGCGGCCTTGGCCTGGACCTCGCTTCGAATCTGAGTGGTGGACTCATCCTCATGAGTCGAATCCAAAACCTGCTCATCCAAAGTGGTAAGAGCGCCGTGCCTAACCATCCTCATCAGGCTCTTCATTTTCCAAGCCGACACGTTCTTCGGATTCAGCTTGTGCAGGTGATCAATACTGATCCCCCCACCATCGCGGCCTTTCCCGAGCGACCGCGACAGCCTCGGGCTCTTCCCCAACTTGGACAGCCTTCCACTGCCGATGACCCGGCTGGTCCTCGGAAACGCCGTGTCTTTGAGGTCCGGAGGAATGGTAGCCCCGGCATTTTGGAGCTGCTGAACCTCATCGGCGAGCCGTTCCTCCTCCTCCTCTGCCTTGTACATCTCGATCAATGGCGGACCGGAGAGTGTTTCGATCACGAATTGGTTAAAGAGCGAGTCTTGAATCCTATCAAAGTAAGTGCTGACGTGGAAAGAAGAAGCGAGGACTTTCACTATGAGGGTCTTCACGAGCCACAGCAGAGTTCCCACCAAAAAGCATATCAGGATTTTGGTTACGTACTTGAGCACTTCGCTTCTGGTCTCTCTCTCGACTCTGCTGTCGAACAAGAAATGCCAAGCGATCAAAACAAGGCCGAGCCAGAGACAGTTCTGAACGGCCTTTCTGACGCCATAGACGAAGTACAAAACCCGTTTCCGCAGAAGAAAATTCCTCTCGATGAAGAACACCACTATCCGAATAACCCAGCCGGAGACCAGTCTTCCACAGATCAGAACCAAAACCAGAACCTCCCATTTCCAGAGCTTCAATTTCAACAGATTTTTATGCCGTAAATAAGGAATCGCAAGAGTACAAGCTAAAGCTCCGATTATTAAGATTAAACTCGCCCATTGAAGCAGAGTCAGGGCACTGAGATTCGCCTTCTTGAATTCGTCAGGCAAATCTTCATCGGAAAACGGGTCGTCGTCGTCCTCGTCCAATCCTCCGAGCAGTCCTGACCTCAACTGCCCCGACTTCGGAATCATCCCAGACCTCGGAATCTGGCCCGATTTTGGAATCTGACCCGATCTCGGGATCTGACCGGATATGTGGGTCCGATCCGAACGCACACCGGGTTCTTCGGGCGGGTCCAGGAGTCTGGACCTGGTCTTTAACCGCAAAAGGCTCGATCCTCTTTGGAACGAAATGTCGCGCTGGTACGACGAGTTCGACGTGCACTTCACAACCTCCTCGGCGTCGCGATTCTGAAACTCGTCGTTTTTATCGTCCCGAAGGTCCTTGAAACGGCGCCGCACGGCGTCGTTTTGCGAGATCTCGGACCCGGCTTCCGACGGCGACGGATGGAACGAGACCCTCAAATCCTTCGACGACCTCGAGTTTCGCGGCGACTCCGTCGTCGGCGTGTACCCTCGCTCAATGTCCCCGCCGCTGCGGCGGAGCTCGTCCATCTCCAAATCCATATCAAGCGTCATGTCACCGGAGGCCCTCTGTCTGTGCAAAAAATTCCCTATCAGCTTCGACGGCGGGTCCTCCGTATGTGCAAACTGAAAGCTCTCCCCCGAACCATCCCCGTCGACGCCATTCGCGCTGTTTTCCCTCTTAAACTTTCCACCGATGGCCGCGGAGGAATCGCCACCTCCGTCGATTTTCACGATGACGTCGTTCTTATCGGAGGCGGCGCCCATCTTCCCGCTGTAGCTGAAGCGGTGGTCGTGACCGTTATCTTCAACGTCGTGATCGGAGAGAATCGGAAGCTCCTCGTGGCTGTTGCTGGAATGTCCTCCGCCGGCGGAGATCTTCTTCACCTGCTTGTAGGAGCCGTGGGATTTAAACGACTTCCTGAGCGAGAAATCCATTATATAAAAATCTACTCTAACTATATACTACCGGTCAACACAGAAAAAGCTTCTGTCGGAATAAATTATTGCCAATAATTTCTGGGGCTCGAAATCAAAAAATTATTGTTTGAATGAATTTGAAAATTTAGAAAGAATTTTTAAAGTGAGAAAGGGAAATCAGTTTGACGCGTGTAGCTGATGAGGGATTAAAAAATGGAAACCTGGGATTGTTGAAGGTTAATTTATTATTCTAGAGAGAGAGAGAGAGAAAGAGAAAGAAGGTGCGTATACATATATATATATATGTGTGTGTGTGTTAGAGAGAGAAAGTAGGTATGAGAGTGAAGAAGAAGTAGCTAACAGAGAAGAACAATTGTCGCCGATGCCTGAGGTCGGAGAGAGAGAAAAAAGAAAACACCTTTTATATGTAAAGTTGGACCGCATTGCATGGGTTCGGCGTTGAACTTTTGTGGACACATACGAACTCTGCTCTTTTTTTTTTTTTCTCCCTTGTCATGCGTGTGAAATAGCCACTGGTTTCTAGTTTAATTGCGATTTTGCCATCACCCTTTGCCATCAAAAAGTAAATGAAAAAAGAAAAAATCAGACGATTGTTAAAAATGTAACTTGTCAGTCCGTAATAAAACAAGAAAAGTTTAAAAATGGGGGCTAACTTTTTTCCCTAAAAAAATATATATTTTTTGGCTTGAGTACATATATGTAAACTAATTTATTATAAGCCAACTTCTAAAAAGGGAAAATAATTAAAAAGGACACTACTTTCTGGTTCGAGAAAAAATAGTTCTTTTTTTTTTTTTGGTTTTTGTTTCAAATTTGATTCCTAAATAAAATTTTATTTGCATGAAATATGTAGAGAAACGTGAACTTATTAAAGCAAACGCTTAAATTTTTTTTAGGGTCTAAAAAGGAAGTTCTTTAATAAAGCAAACGTTGAAAAGGGGGTAAATATGTAAAGCAGCCGATATCTTTTATTTTTATTTTTAGGGAAAGGTGGCATGCAAGTCTCTACTAAATAGGCTCGAGAAAAGAGTTGCATTTTATAGTCCAAGGAAATAAAAGTGTTAAAAGAAAAGTTGACAATTTCCTTTACTAATTGCCTGATTAATGTTGTTTTAAACTAACGCTAAAAAGGGAAAACATATTTTTAAGAAAACGTTTTTTTTTTTTTTCTTTTCCTTTTCCTTTCCACAAGGGAAGGGGGACACTTTTTTTTTTTCTTTTTTTCTCCTTTTTTTTTTTTATTTGGGGTGGGCGTAAGGGTCACTTTTTCTACTTACTTGATTCAAGGAGAAGTTATTTTAAGGAGAAAAGAAAAAACTAAAAAGTTGCTTTAAGATTAGTGTTATTTGACTTCTGTTTGACTTTCTTATATTCACAATTCGATAGTAGCGTTTTTCTGTTGGTTCTCGTAAATTTGTTTATCGACGCAGGACAGTGTTGATGTTTCTTGACCTTTCTGTTTTTTCAGAAGTTTAAGATCAAAAAATATATATTTATGTACTCTATTAATAATATTGAGGGTTTGTCTGATATTTAGATTGAATTTAAGATAAGATGAAATTTTTAAATTTGAGTTAATTGATTTTTTAAAAATTATTTATAAATTTTTTTAAGTTTTCAGAAAAAGACAAAATTTGAAATGAAAAAGTACAGTTTACTTGAAGTTAAACCTGGTTGACAAACATAGTCTAAGGCTTTATTTGACGTTTAAGTTTAATGCTAATTAAATTATATTTTTTCATCTTAATTTTTATTTTTCTCTAAAAAGTCAATAAAATTTATAATTGATTTTTAAAAAACTAACCAACTCCAACTTAAAAATTTTATCTCTAACCAGTGAATTAAACTCAAGTTAAGTTCAAAATCGTTAATGATCTAGATTACACAATTAATTAAAGATGGTAAATTCAAATTTTATATATTTTAAATAAAATTATATGTGATAATGTCGTTAAATTATAGAATTATATCATAAGAGTAAAATTTAGAGATATCTCTAATATCTTATATCATCTGAGATAACTCCTCATATAACTTGTCATTTAAAAAAAGATGAGCTCATCTTACAAAATAAAAAAACAATATAAATCCACTCTATTTCAACGACGTTAGCCCCTCAAGGGGTGTTTGATAATGAGTTTAGTTTAAGATTTTTAAATTTTAATAATAATTTAAAAAAAAATAAAAAAAAAATTTTTAAAAAAATAAAAATTATGATAAAAAAATATAATTTAATTTAAAATAAATGATAAACCAAACTAACATTTAGCTTTATTCATACGGTAACCATAAATTACACAGTTTCCAATATATTTTTCTAACAGTATTTTTAATATTTTTGCTAATAAAAAGAACAGTCTAGAACTGGCTCGGGAAAGTGTTATTTTGCGAAAGGCTCAGGGGTATAATAGTCATTCCACCCCTCCAAAAAAAATAGCATTGTTTATGGTTGGGAGTGGTTGGGAGTGGTGAGCCGCGAGCTGTCTCGGGCTTTCATGATTTGTGTTATGACACACATCCCAACACATGCTCAAAGCTTAAAACGACTACTCGGTGAGCAGTCGAGCTTCAAATGTGCTTCTCCAATCAGTTTACGTGTCTGTCACCGATACGAGTCTCAGTACCGTCACGGTCACCAAGCTGTAACGCTAAAGTTTAGTTGTTTGGAAATAGGCGGTGTGTCGAGATAGTAATGGGCACAGTGAGAAAATTTCCCGCTAAACGCTCTTTGACTTTTTCGAGTTTAAAATATTACGCGGCAGATCGTAAGCGCCGAAACTATGCGACACGTGTATGCGACAAATATTAATTAAAAAATAAAATAATATATTATATTATATTAATTTTTTCAAACTATTGCAGAAAAAACGGTTATAAGAAAGGAAAAATGGGAGGACAGGAGTGGACAACGGACGAAAAAGGAATGTGTTGACGGACATTAAAGTGTGATATTTGATTTTTCTGATTTTTTAAGTTTTTGGTTCTTTTTATTTTGTGAGAAAAAGACATATAAACGTGTTTTTTTTTTTACTCATTTGTTTTGAGAAAAAGACAGAAATGTGGTGTTGAAGACTGTAGCGTAAATGCCCCTTTTTTTTTTAATTAAAAAGAAGAAGTGTGTAGCGTAATTTGCAAGTCAATCAAACGAGAAATATGATGTTGATTTATAGCTTCAATGTACAACATTTCTATAAATATACACATTTATTTTCATTTTCGACAGCCCTCTTTTACAGCATACGCTTGCTTGAAGCCGTTGGATGTAATAATGAATGATACTGATAAAGAGAAAGTGGTTAAAATATAACTTTTTAGAACGTACCATCTCTTTCTCTTTTGTCAGACATCTAACTACCAAACAACACACCTATCCTATATATATGTATATGGTTTTTCTATTATTACTCAAGTGGGATAATCTCTTAAATATACCTTTCTTCTAAATAATTTGTGACAATCAGTTGATTCACTTATAAATTTATACAAAATTGTATATAATATGCTATTATTTGTCCCTAAGTTATTATGTTATACACATTTTTATGTAAAATTACAAATAAATTAATTTTTGTTACAAGTTATTTAAAAAAAAAAGTTACAGTATGAGGACATCCTACTCGAGATATGGTAGAAATACTCTGTGTATACATATGTAGATTTTGGCTTTCTTTCTAAGAGGAATGCATATGTAGATTTTGGCTTTCTTTCTAAGAGGAAATACCAAGCATTCCCATAGATTAAAAAAAGAAAAACAGAAATAAGAATATTAATCTCATAGAGTATTTATAAGTGTTTTGTGGATTTGTGTATGGAGATCCCGGATCTGTGACTTTAAAAAAATTATAAAATATATTCAGTATGTGTTTGGCATCGTGATTTATTAAAATTATAATATGATTTGTGTCATTTTCTCTCAATTTCACTATTTACACAGTTTTGTAACTCAAATTTTAAAAGTTTATAACTTCGCATTATGTCCAAATGAGATTTTTTTTTAATTGCATAGAATTTTGAAACGAACGAAACAAGTTTTATATTGATTTTTTTTTTCCAAACACATTTTAAGTTTTTACACTTTTCTCTTTGGTAAACCAACTCAACTCAACTCAATTCAAACTTTTTTTTGTCTTTTTCCCAAAAAGTTTTTGTCTTTTTCCCAAAAAGTTTTTTGTCTTTTCTGAAAATTCAAAAAAATTTACTATTCCAACTTAAAAATCTCAACTCAAACTACTCCACCAAACTCCCCCTTTAACTCTAGCAATTCAAATGTATCAATAAACACATAATTAATTCAAACTCAAATTGTACAATCTAAACATTAACACCAAACGTATGCTAAATATTGAAGGGGAAAAATTATTATTTATTGAGACTTGAACTTAATATTTTTAAAATAAAAATAATTTATACGTTTCACTAAACGGAATGAGCTAGTTTCAGTTGACAAAAAGAAAGGAAATAGGCTAGACAGAACTTTCTAGGAGGTCCAGGCAATTTTACTAAAAAAACTGAAGAATGTTAAAATAAAGATTGTTCATTTTTCTTTTCACAAATAAGATTGTTAAAACTATTATTCTATTTTCCAAAAAAAGAAAAAAAGAAAAGACTGCTATTCTTCTTAAATGAAAATAAGAAAAAATCTAAGGAGGTGTTTGGTTGAATGGTTCAAACCATTCAACTCAAACTTTTTTTTGTTTTTTTCCTAAAAAGTTTTTGTCTTTTTTCATAAAAGTTTTTTATTTTTTCTGAAAATTCAAAAAAATTTACTATCAAAACTTAAAAATCTCAACTCAAATTACTCCACCAAACGGGCCCTAAGAGACTTCATTTTCTACTCACAAAAAAAAAAAAAAAAAAGAAAGAGAGGGAGAGAGACTTAATTTTTTAATGTTTGACACAAAATGGTAAAGCGGAAACCATTTTTAATCCCCTTCTTTTTTTTTCATTGCATTATTTTATTTCCTTCTTATTATTGTTATAAAAAAAAAAAACTAAAAATATATGCCATGTCAGACGAACAGAACAAGACATAGAGACAGCTAAACTCAGCCAAACTTTACGGTTCTCCCTTAACCTTATAACAGATGTCCTATGTGATACAAAACCGTGTGAAACTTGGCATTTGCCAGCTCTAGTTAATATTAAAATAACGAATATTTGTTTTTCATTGGGTAATTGTTAACCGATATGTCCGTATCCAAGATCCATCCACAAAGATGCATGTTCTCATAAGATAAAATAAGAATTTTCTCTTGATTTCTTGAAAATCATATTATATGTTATCACTTTTCTGATGATATGATCTTTATTGATCCCCGCATATCTCAAACGCTCTCGAAATTATAAATTTTATTCGTTTTAATTATTTTTTAACATGAATTCGATTTAATTAGATCTATATTTAAAAATATGCATTACCAATTAAAATTTCTTAAACAGAAAAATATAAATAATAGTCTAATATATATTCATTAGTACTGTATTGATGATAGTGAGGCATGCGTAGTGAATGATAATAATTTTACTCAATCCACTAAAATCCCAATTCATTGGCTCCTCTGTGGGGCATTGTTGATAAAAAGCTGTCAACATCTCAAGCCCACTTTTTTCATTTCTTTTTTTTCTTTCAGACTATATTTATTATATTTTATGTGCTTCCTACTTTAATATTTAAATGTCGTTCATCTAGTCATGTCCAGAAGTTTCAGTTCAATGAAAGGACATTTACGCTTTTTCCGTTTCACTTTTTGACAAAGATAGCGCGCACAAAATAAAGAAAATACTCGGGTGTTCCTCTGGAATTGTTGTGGTCTTGTAGGATTGGGATACAAGTTCATTTATTTTATTTATTTATATTTTGCTAGAAGGATTAGGATATAAGTTACACGCCTGTCTTTCGATATCTTCTGTAAAAGATAAGCGCTTTTTTTTTTTTTTTTCACCACCGATCCAGTGGTAAGAAATTAAGAATATTGCTTCTTTCTTTTATTTTCCCCCCTTTCTCTTCTTACGGTGCGTCCATATATAATGCTCAATAACCCAATCCAAAGTTCTATTCGGTCAATATTATGTGACGTCAATTTGGTTATAAAATAAGTGAAATTAAACTCATCATTCGAATAAAATAAGATTAGATTGTTTTCATTATTTTGATGGGACGTGATATCTCTTTAACAAAGGTGGTGTATAGCACCAAATGATAATATTTTTTTTCTTTGAATGTACAATGTTGTGTGAGGTTGATGTACTATTTGAAAGGGTTATTTATTGCTTTATATTATTTTAAATTCATTAAAAATATAATGTGTTTTAGATGTTCTTAAATTGTTGATGAACGTGTAAAAATAGACATTGATATGTAAAATAATACTTATTTAACGTGGATTTAAAATTCAAAAGTATAAATTTAAAAATGTTGATGGAGTAATTTTTTTGACACTGGAGACTACCTTATCACTAGTGAACGAGGTACACGATAATAAATAGACTCATTTTCCCGCTCAATGGAGAAAATCCGACCAAATCAGATAAGTCTAGTTAGTTGTAGACCCTCTTCGGTTCATCGAGTTGGCTTACTACTACTTCCGTTGGGCTGTTGATCATTGAATTAGCTCTCTTTTGGGGATCTTAAGCAGACCACCGTTAAGACTTAAGGTATTGGCTCGAATAACACTTTTTCGACCACGACTGATTCCCCTTTGGGATGGTCAGCCCGTGCTTCCCCTGTCACATCGTCCCGTACCAACTGATAATAGTACTGTAGCATTGCATGTTACACCACTACCTTGCATTACCTGACACCTGACTTTTAGTATCTATCATTGTTTCTGCTTCGATGCCAGCTTCCATCATCTAACCTACTGACATAGTACTTGCTGTCTATGCCAGTACTAATATTTGTACTCATGTCCCCCCATCACCTGACGGGTAAGGCATGTGGCATCTGTTTAGTGGAGGTCAAACATTCGTACATTCGAAGCATGTCTACCTACCGAGACCACTCAAAATACGACCCATCAGAGTCACTGAGCACCTGGACCCGTGGGAAATGCCTATAAATAGAGGAGTGCATTGCCCACTCAGTTATGGACTAATTTCCTTGCCTAAAATTTGCTTCTCTACTTGCTTGCTCATTAGTTTCTTATACTAACCTAAACATCTGATTGCCCTTAGCAGACACCTCGCATTGGTGTCCCCCTTACTCTAAGATACTTCTCTTTTGTAGGCAACCAATTAGAGTACGATGGTACAAGGTTGACCATATCAAGTGATCTCATATGGTATTGTGTTAAGGATTTTTGGCACCAACAAAAACCATCTAAAATGCATGATTCCTTTTTTTTTTTTTTTTAATAATCAAAATTATATAGTGTAAAATAGAAAGAATCCATGTTTTTTTTTTTTTGTCTAAGAAAATATCCATGTTTAAAAAACTTAATTTGGGTTGTAAAAAAAAAAAAAAAAACACTATATATAGGACTTTCAAATTGCGGATCTGGACTTATGGATACAGACCCACCTTACTTTTATTGTCGGACTCACTCAAATCAAGTTGTTAAACATTCCTGAGATATATAATTCAATCCTACAATTTAATTGCCATGATGTGACATTCTCTGATTTCTGATATTGAAACTTGGTTATCAAAATCATGACTTAATTATATTTGTCCTGCATATGATTGGCAGTTTTGTCGTCATATCAAAAAAAGCAAAAAACAAAAAACGAAAAACAAAACCAAAACTTTGGGAAGCCGTGTTGGGCTCAAATAAGCTCGATAGTTCGAGTCTTCCTAATCCCCTTTCATGCTACGACTAAAGCCTATTCCCGTATCTCCTTTCCTCATTTACCTTCTAGGTTCAATTCCTATTCCTTGAAAAAAAGAAAAAAAAAAAATCCTCTTATTTCATACAAAATAAAACAAAACGAAAGAAAAAAGTCCCAAAATTGCATTCGTCGTTCTATCCATTTTTTTTAGCGAGGCCTGAATAACTAGGGTAAGCCAGCAAATGTGAAAGGGACGCTAAAAATGGAATTTCTTCAAATAAGGAAATTGTATATCTATGACATGTTCTCCTTAATAAAATTGTGAAAAATAACATCAAAAGTCAAATAACCATGAACGGGGGGCAAGGTCACGAGAATTGACATGTGCAAAAAAGGTTAGAGACGTACCAAATTTCTTTAGCTAAAATCAGTACCCAAAAAAAAAAAAAAAAAAAAAAACTAATTGGTCCAAGGAAATTTTGGTCAACAATATTTCTTATAATGAAGCCGCACGTATCATGTGAGAGTGTACAATGCTCATCCAAAACCATCACCTTTGTTATATAAACATATAAATACATGTGCTATAATATTTTCATTGACGAATAAAAGCGAAAAAGGTCGATTTAAAAATGGACGAGCTAACAAATCAAAGGGGAGGAGGAGAACAAGGAAAAAAAAAAAAAAAAAAAGTAAACTTTGAATGTATTACTGTCCTGTACATGGTCGTCATGTGAAAATGGCTGGGAATATAGCCCCCATGGATCATAAATTGTAGGCTCATGTTATTGCTGTGTCTCCCTCAGTGTCCCCGTCTAAGGACGGACAAGAATCTTCCTGAAGATGATTTACGTCGTTCCTCTACTTCATCTCCCACCTGTCGAAGTGACTATTTAGTTAGTGAGACCTTAAACGGACTCAAAACCGAAAGAAACGAGTTTTAACAGAATGTTAATCACCACATTAACATAAAACACTGCAAATTTATGCCAAAGGAATGATCTTCATCTGGATCAAGAAACATGTAAGGCCTAGGCTTACCTCCTTGGCCAATTGTTGCAGGATCTCTATAATCTCAGAGAAGTCGGGTCGTAATGCTGGATCTTTTTCCCAGCATCTCTCAAGAATTTCAACAAGCTTTGGATGAGTGTGCTTCGGGATATTAGGTCGTAAACCCTGCAAGTGAAAAAAAAAAAAAAAAAGGGTGATATGCATATACATATACCTCATAAACTAGACCGATAACACAAGATTTTTTCTAATAACATGTTCTGGAAGGTAAATTAAACTAGTTTAGCAGCGTGCTTATTTACCGATTGGACGACTCCGACAGCTGCCTGTAATGGTGTTAGGTATTCATATGGAAGCTGCCAATTGAAACGGGAGAAAATATTTTTAGCGAAAAGTAACAAGAGAAACAACAGTTTTGAAATAGAATTCGTGTCGACATGTGGTACCTTTCCAGTTAGTAACTCCCATAGCACAACTCCAAAACTAAAAACGTCAGCCTTGTGATCATATGGCTTGTGTTCTATAACCTTCAATGCAAAAGAACTGTTGTAAGAAAAATGACTTGATGAGCAACGTTCATGACAAAAAGTATGAAGCCTTTACTAAGGACAAGGAAACTGAATAATGCTGTACGATTTGAGCGATCAGATTAGTTATAGGAAACGGGCGCAACAATAATGCAGTAGCCGTTGACTTTTATTCACATGATTATTTGATCAGAAACCGTCTTTTATGAAACTCTTTTGAGGAAATGTCACATGGGGAGGAATGTTTTAGCGACCAGGAAAATTGAGTTTGACAGTGACACTGACCAAATGTCTATGTTACCCAACCAATTATATATTCCATCAAACTAATTATCAAGTCAAACAAATTTGAATATCTCAGAACTGTGCATCATGTCATCATCTTGAAGCCAATTACCACTCTACTATTTAGCATATACAAACTTCAAAGTAAAGCGTTTAAAGAACAGTGTAATTTTGAATAAAATTTACATAAAATACCCCTCTAAAAAGAAAAATTTTATCCTAATCACTCGTTATATAGTTATTCGTACCCCAATAAAATGTTCTAGCTTCGTCAATATTAAAGAACATATAAAAAGGTTGGACCTATGGAGCAGGCGCTGAATTTGATATAACCTATGATGATTATTATAATTCTACTGGGAACACAAAAAAAAAAGCACTATTTACAAAAACATTAGACATATTTTAAGAATACTCACCTCAGGAGCCATCCACCGATAAGTCCCAGTTTCTGCTGTCATAACACCAGATTGAGCTTTCACTCTAGCAACCCCGAAATCTGCAACTTTAACAACCTGAGAGGTGAATCATTTATCATAAGTTTGAAACGTGTTGGACAAAGACAACAGAATAGGCATTTGTCAAAACATTCATTTTCCAATATATATGTGTGTGTATGAACAAATTATTAGAAACAATGGTGATCATGAATTCGGATTAGAACTTGAAGAAGAAACTGCCAGTCCATTTAAATAATCAAAGAACCAACTGCAAAAGAACACTAAAGATAAAAATAAAGGTTTTCTTGGACAAAATTGCTTTAAAATAGTAGAGTAGTTCCTTATCCAGATTATTATTTCCTTTCTTTGATATCCAGTAAGATAAAAAAGAAAATTTGAAGTTTAGTTGTACGCATCCGTTTTGTGGAATATTTGTACTAAGACGAGATACATGAGCAGGAAAAGGAATTGTGTATCCTTATTGAAATCAAGGAAAATACAAACTGCTTTAGAAAAAAAATAAAAAATAAAAAATAAAAAGGAAAAAAAAGAAACCGAGTCACTTACGCCATTCTCATCCATCAATAGATTTGCAGCTTTCAAATCTCTATGGATTATGTTATTTTGGTGCAAGTAGCTCATTCCTTTGGAAATGTCCATTGCAACCTTGAGCAAGGATGGGAGCTTAAAAGAACCCCTTTTCTTATGCAAGTAGTCATATACACTTCCACCAGACATAAACTCTGCATGAAGATTAAAAAAATTAAAAAAAAATCTTATGGAAATATTGCACACAGCCAGAACCTAATGGCTAACACTAGAACTCAAACTAGACTTTTGTTATTCAGCCAAAAATAAATAAATAAACAAATAAATACATAAACTCTCTGTCAAGTTCCCTATATAATAACAGTAACTTTGTTAGTATTCACCTGTAACGATACACATGCTTGGAGGTTTAGTACATGCACCTATGAACTGTACAACATTCTTGTGCCGAACTTTCCTGAAAGTCCCAAAAAACGCTGTTATAGAGAGAGAGAGAGAGAACAATTCTACATAATGAATCAACAACTGTTAATTTCATGGCATTGAGGATTTTGACCTACCTCATTATAAAGACTTCCTGGGCAAACTCTCTCTGCATATCTGTATTTATTCGCTCAGCCTTGAGGATTTTAATGGCCACTTCCTGACTACAATACGTACCTTTATATCTGATTTGATTCAAAAAGAGAAAGAGTCCGTCAACAGAAAATCTACCAAGCAGATGCTTAGGCAAGAACACACGTCTCCAGATAGTGCATGAGCATGGGGAACGTTAAACTTACAGATCACCATAGGACCCAGATGCAATCAAGTTCTCAAAGTTCAAACGTCTAGGATTAATTTCCCAAACATCAGTGCCATCATCAGGGATAGTCAAATGGTCAGGTTCTCGTTTGATCCTTGATTGATCAGTTTCACAAACAGGAGATGACTGTAAATTTGGCCAAGGCTGCCTCTGCATGATGACCCGAGATTTGAAATTTTAAAAACATATGCACTCATTGTAATATAAAGGAATCGAACAACAACAATAATAATAATGCTAACAAAAGGCACAAATGTCACGGCAGTTAGAATAGCATTGAGGAGAAACCAGGTATGATTCATCAGCACATCCTTCTTAAAAAATGACCAGAAGAGTTACCTCCATTTTTAAAACTTCCTCTTCCAATGTACTTTTTAGCTGCTCCGTTCCCTGTTTTAACACTGGGAATGTAAATGAAATACAATGATGTTGCAACAAAACTAACAAAGACACAAAAAAACATATTTAATCCAGTTTAAGCCTCGTTTGAATTGAGAAAATAATAACAAGTGTTATTAAAAGACGCAAAAAACATAGATTTTATGGCTACTAGAAGTTCTTAAAGTGGCTTAGCATGTGCCCATTCTTTTGATACCATATCCTCCTATCGTTTACAGATGTTCATTTCTTTCCAGTAGAAGAAATGCCTGTTCATTGAAAAAATTTAGATGCATCATGCATGTACCTCGTAAGGCCAGCCATCAACAACAAAGACATCCAAGGAGTAACCATCTGTAGTAGAAAATGCATGTGCTTCCTGAATATTGAGACCCATCTCGGCAAGCAAGCAAGTCAACTACAAAATTTAGTGAAGCAATGACCATGCGATGAGAAAGACTTCAGCGTAATAGGTAACAAAACATTTAATAATGTGTTTCCAGTGCATTAGCCGAAAATGGAGACTACATCAGGAGGAAATGAGCCTTTCCTGATTAACTTGCATTAGTAACTTCGAAGTCTCACATTCAGTAACTGAAAAATGTTTGGAATTAATCCCTAATCTATAATTTATGAGAGCAATAACAGAGAAAGAAAAACAGTAAAAAAACTGAGCTTGTATTCTCAATGTGAGAGTTAGGTCCACTTTGCCGCTACAGTCTCTTATTATAATCAGAGAGGATTGATCTCACACCTCACAATCATCTCCTCTCCGAGTCTCAGAAACCCCAATTGCCACAATCATTGTAAGTGTATTGAGGAATTGAAATGAACGTAACCAAAGAGTCATCTAATTGCAAAACAAGTAAGTACCTGACTTAATAGTTTTGGCTTGTCATCTGTCGACAAAGTGATTTCATGCATGGGTCTGCATCATTGTCAATCAAATAAATACAAATTAGAACAAATTGCTGATTTTATCAGTAAAATTTGAGTTATCTCGTTTAACTCTTTATCACAAATCAATGCAAGCAAGGCTGCAAATATTTAGGCTTCGTGAAACAAATGTATGGAAAAGGCCAATATATCAATCAGATTAATGAACCAAAAAAAAAAGAAAAGAAATGTTACCAATCATGACATGTGATGTTGGTCGGTCATGTAATACACACACACACACACGCACACACTTATACATATATATAAGCACGAAGCTCCAAGGTAATCACTTAGAAATTAAAAGCTAACTAGAGAGGACAAAGTGATGGGGGCTGGGAGAAGTTAAACTGAGAAGAAAAGCCATGATCACGTGATTAACGTTTCAGTTTGCTTTAAGCACAAAAACAGGAAAAGTAAGGCCAACTTTAGGACACGCAAAAAAAAAAAAAGTTCAAAGAGTTACCACACATAACTAATGAACAATTAACAACATCAGTAATCTAGCGAAAAATTCTCCCTTATATTCATGAAACAAGCATAAAACAAATGTAACAGCCAGAAAAAAAATCTTGGTCAGAGTAAATAACTATAAACCAGGAGCTATGCAACTAGTCAATAATAGAGGTTTGGTGAAAGACATAAACTAATCCAGGAGACATGAAGAGTGAAAGTCGTTAAGAATGGCACAGACAGAAAGAGACAAATGTAATCACCGAGCAAATTGCGTGTTGGCATGTACGGAACGTTCTTCAGCTTGATCAGCAAAGCTCTTATTTGCTTCCAGCGCAAGCGCTTCAAGGTTGGGGGATGAACCAAAGGCAGGTGGTGGGTGCACGCTGATAATTCAATACCCAACTAGTTGTCATAATTGCTGAGAATTACAAATCGTCATAGATGAATGAAGAAAATAAAGCAAAATACAATTTTCTGCGTTTAGAAACAAACTAAGATTTTTCTTTTTTGAAGCCGAATTCTGACAACTTGAATTTAGTCTATATATATCTTTTTAAAACTTCAACGAATTACAGCTAGGTTATGTCTGCAACTACACAACTTGAATTACTTCTAGAAGCACATAATCTAATTGATACCTTTGTTTAGTGGGAAAAACTGAAGCACTTTGTTCAACGTCTTTGCTAGGTGAACCTGAATGGACTGGATAGGCTGAGTTACCATCTGAAATAGGTTGAACCTGACAAAATGATGAACATTCAAGATGCATTAGGCCCAATTACAAAATTTAGAAGTACCGAAAAAAAAAAAAAAAAAAGAAAAAAGATGTGGTTGCAGGTATAGACTAGGGCTAATTACACAAGTAATTCCACCAAAAGTTGTAGAGTTCAATCCCATAACCGCAAGTTTAAAAAAAAAAAAAAAAAGATAGCATTCGAACCAACCAATAGTTCTCTAAGATCAGAGCTAACCTGGACAATACGGACTTCAATGGCGGGTCTGTTAACAGGATTATGAGCCAAATGCAGCAATCTTTTATGCATAAGAACATCTTCGGCTCTCTCCACATTCACATCCAGCGCGTATCTACAACACATTGCAACCGAATTGCTCAAAACAATAATTCCAAAAAAAACAAAACAAAAAAAACTTGAAAAATCCAGTAGAAAAGGCAAAACCTAAAAAGAAGAGAATAAAATCAAAATTCAAACGTAGTTTTACTGTGGAAAAAAAAAAGGGAAGAAGAAGCCTAATCAGACGATCTGTTCAACTTAATCCAAAAGAATTAATTTGCCAAAAATAGCATGAAGCAACTACATACTAGCAAACAGAAAATCTCGCATAACAAAATCTAATCCAGATCGAAAAAAGTAAAAAATAAAATTTTTTTTTTGAATAAACAAAATTTAAGGACTGATCTTTGTGAAAAAGTTTGAAGATCAAGCAAAACCTCAAAGATAAGAGTAGTTTAACAAATAAACAAGTATTAACGAGAGAAAAAACGAAGATTAAGGATAAACAAACAAGGAAGTGAGAGAGTCGAGAGAAGGTGACGATAGGGCAAAGGTACCGAGAGGGGAGGCGATTGAAGTGGGCCCAGAGTTCGTCGTCGAAGCCGGGCTGAATCGCATCGCCGATGTTAGAATTCTTGAGGCGACGAAGGACCTCATTGTAGACCTGGACCTTCTGCCGATGCTGCCGAGTCCGGACCGGCGAAGACGCCGACGTCGTGTCGTGCACTCTACTCCCGCAGCTCTCGTTATCGTCCATCACCATTGAGAAGAAGAAGAAGAAGAAAGAAAAAAAAGAAAAAGAAAAAGAAAAAACGCCGAAACGAGAGGGAAAATGTGCGAGAAAATGCGAGAAAGCTGAGGATCGCCTCAGCCGGTTTACGTGACTGAAAGAGGTGGTGGTTTTTGTTCCTGATGATGATGAAGAAAAACTCAAAAACTGAAGTAAAAAACTAAACAACCCGGGTTTAAATAAATAAGATGCGGATTTGAGAGAGACTAATTAACATTATCTCCAAAAATAAAAATTAAATTAAAAAAAACATTTTTTTATTCAGTCAGTGTTTAGGAATTCTCTCTTAAATATGTAATAAAAGATTTTTCCGGTTCAATTCGCTGAATGTTTAACGGCGTAGTGCGCATCCGTTGAATCACGCCGACGTGGATTCTTACCCGTACTGATCCACCTTCCTTATTTTTGCTTCTTCTTTTCTTTTCTTTTTTTTTTTTTTTCCTTTCCTTATTTTTGCTTCTTCTATGGTATTAGATCCAATGAAAACTATATCGAAATAAAAGATATTTAATTTTAATCATTTTTTTTAGATCCAACAGTTTAAAATCAGTGTCCTACCATCGCTTTGTTTTAATTATGGAAATTGCCTATAATAAATAGAGGAAATATTATGGAAATTGCCTATAAATAAATAAAAGAAAAAAATATTTCAGGAGACACCAAATCAGCAAACCGACCACCAAAACCACGCGACTTATTCACCTTCTATTTTTGTATTTCATTTCTTCGCTTAAAGAAAATGAATTAGACCCCAATGGATAACCATAATATTATGCTCGGTTGTCAATTCTTGTTAGACATAACCAAGTACGCAAAACACAAAAAAAGTCTAAAATTGAAGTCAAAATGGTCACAATTCGTTTTTTTTTTTTTCTTTAAACTTTCATGGAAATTGTGAATCAATTTGTACTCTTTATAAGGAAAGAAGAAAAAGGGGTTTACTAGGGTAGTTAGGAGCACAAATGGGTGTTATTTATTTCTTTATATTTCTATATTTAGTTTTTTGAATTAATTAAAGGGCGTTTGATATTTAATTAATCCCTATGAATCCGCGATTGAAGAGCCCCCACCTCCATATCTGACCAATTAGACGCCTCCATCCAATTCCACTTTACATTCTCAATAATTTTATTATTTTTTTTTAACCCAAAAAGCAGAAAAGCCCCCAAGAGTGGCATATTCTTGGCGCCCACAGATTTGGATAAGATCGTACCGAAAAGACCATTATACCCCTCATTTATGGGACTAGGCTTGGAATACTACAAAATTTCTCTGCGTACAAGTTTGCGGCCAAGATTGGCTCCTAGTTACTTGGAGCAGTGGTCAAACGTGTTGGGCATAATCGTAAATTCACTTCGCGAAAGGTATCTTGGTAGCCAAGAAAAATTAAAATTAAAAAAAAAAAAATGGACAACCTTGTTAACGGTACCTTCTCATGAAAACTGTTTTTCTTTTTCTTTGTTTTTTGCTAAAGACTTCCTATGAAAACAGTTCGGTTTAAAAAAAAAAAAAAAAAAAAAAAAAACACACACACACACACACACATGCTCATGGTCACGGGGGAAATGTGAGGGGGCAGAAAACGACAGTGATTGAAATATCTCATATCTGATCGTTTTGATGCAGTTGTCTAAGGTGGAGAATGAACGATGAACTAGACTGACAAGTAAGAGGGAAAAAAAAATGACAACCCGTCTAAAGGTGGGACCCTCTGTGAACCTTTATTTAGCGAATTATGCTTGGGAGCACTCGTTCAACATCATACATTATTAATGAACAAGATTACATTAATAAGATCCGCACTATATTAGTTATAATGCTACAATACGGTAGTGTATCGGATATTTTCTGTGAGGTGACAAAGATGTTCAACATTTCATATTTAATTAAAGATGGATCTTATATTTATGAATTATATCAACAGATACTATATTAATTATGATGTTTAATATCAATGGTGTTTCGAATTTCGTCTGATTCACGTAATTGAATGAAAATATTTAAACATTCGTACAGAGGTCCCACCAATTCCAATTTCTTATTCAAATAATCACCATTAAATGCTAATTCCCTCTTTTGAATTATCAAACGACAATTTAAATAATTTGTTCGAACAACGTCATCTAAATTGTTGATTAGAATCGGTGAAACAAAAACATCATGATTGATTAAAAAAAATGGGGCATCTATTGACACCCATTTTTTTTTCCCACCCATCTACTTAAACCGCCCACTATAAATATTTTAAATTTGAATTATTACTTATTACACTCCCTTTTTTATTCTAAAAAAAACCCTATAATTAAATGATAGTATCTATCCTTTTTTCACCCACCAAACCACACCCTCTAAACCAATGTTTGTTTTTTTTTTTTTCCTCATATATTTTCTCACTCACCAATCAAATCCCACGTATTTCTTTCTTTCTTTTTTTTTTTTTGGTTTTTTTTTGGTTTTCAAATATCCCACGCTTTATAACCCTCATCTATTTGTTTTTCTATGTTTCTACATCAAAATTCATCATAATGCTTTATCTCAAATTATAAAAAATAAAAATAAAAAATAAAAAAAAGAAGCAACCAATGCAAAGAGTAGTCGTAGTTTTAAGTAAAACAAACATCAAGAGTAGTGAATGATGATGAAGAAAAAAACAAATTAAAATACATATTATTTACTATATTGAAACATCATCATAATCAAGATCAATGGTCTCGTTAGTTGCAACTGACAAAAAATATTGGAACAAGACTACAAATGAAAATCAACTGTAAAATTCATCAAAAAAGAAAAGGTCCGACGATGGCTATATGATTAGCAACATGAAAGATCAAAATATATTAAAGCAATTCAAAAGATAAGAAAAAGTTAAAGCAAAAAAATTGTAAACGAACTCAAAAAAAAAAAAAAAAAAAGAATCCACTCCAGAATAAAAACAATATCAAAGAAAACAATTAATATACAGAAATTGTGAATGGAAAAAAAAAAAAAAACACTTTACTCTTTCACAATCACTATTCATGTCTTTACTATATTTTTCTTAGCAATTAGGGCATTTTTTGAGTAAAAACTAGGGTAAGTAGCGTATTTTTTTAGGATGGGTGTACTGAGTAGTTTTTGTAAACTTTATTGTACTTATAAGTAAGGGGGTGTTTGGTTCAGAGGTTCATCTCCGTTCCAACTCAAATTTTTTTTATCTTTTCTCAAAAAGTTTTTGTCTTTTTCCCAAAAAGTTTTTTGTCTTTTCTGAAAATTCAAAAAAATTTACTATTACAACTAAAATATTTCAACTCAAACTAGCGAACCAAACACCCCCTAATTTTACCAATGAACAACATTGTAATAAAATAATTTACTAAAAAACAGTGGGTAGGAAGAGTAAAATTGAGATCTCAATAGACCCCCATAAAAAATATATATATATATTCATTTATTATTATTATTTTTTGTGACACTGGTTCACCACCTATCTTCCTAACGTTACTTTTTATGTTTTAGATCTCAACTAGAAGTTGTAATGAGAATTTAATGGCTTTTTTTTTTTTTTTTTTTTTTTTTTTTGCGGGAAGGGGGAGCCTAGATACCATCTTTTTTCACTTTACTGAGTATCTGAGTCAGCACCACGTAACGTTTGCTTTTGGGATCAGTTCTGACACCTGGCCCAACTCCATACGCAACGACAACTTTTCCCCTTTTATGTTCCTCAGGACCACCATTTTCACGTGTTTTCTTCTTTCCCAAACACCACCTTAAATTCGGAGTTCATGTCTTATGTTATCTCACGAGGCACAAGTTATAACTTCTACAAGATAGTCTTTTATATATGAAAAGTTTTACAGCAGGAACTATTATTATTTTTTATTTCATTAGTAGAGCATATTTATCATAGAATAATTATATGTTAACAATCTGATTTATACATAGATATATACTTACTACGTTATGTTAAAGTGTTTACTTTTATTTTTCAAAAAATGTAATAATATTTTAAATTAAGAAAATAGAAACACCAAAATGTTGATTATAATTATCTCATAACACAAATAAACTTAACTTCAATTAGAAACTGGTTTCATTAGTGGAGTTTGAAAAAGTGCACAATGAATAAAACGTGTATCAAATTCTAACAACAAGAAACTGAAAAGGCAGACAAATTATCAAGCATACGCGTGCTTCTTTTAATAGCAACACTATAATTGGTAGAAAACTCTACTTGATATTTGAGATCACGAGATCCTATAACTAAAAGATCATCCCAATATTGCAGAGAACTTAATCTGGTAGATTAGACACATAACTAATACAAGAACGTGAAAAGACAACCTCCATCATTAGAGAAATAGAAATAAAGGTATAACGACAAACCACAACACGCATGATGGAAAAAATGTGACATTTAATTTAAATAAACAACTATCATGAAAAAGAGAAAAAGCCTCATCTACATGAATAACACATTTGGCGACCAGCTACAAAAAGGTCATAATTAATGTGCCCCTTCGACACAAAGCCATCTTCAGCATCAAAGCCATTGTCGTGGATCCCAAAGCACTTTCTCTAGGATTAGGAGTCTAGTAATCAACCAAGACGACAAAATAATATGTCCTATCATGAGATTTTACTATTTTTATTTATAAACATTTTATAACATGATACAAATTTGTTACTTAATTACAGAGGATGTTAGATTTTATATCTAATTATGGTAAATGAATATTTTATATTTCTTCAAATCAAAATCTAATTTCCTTAACAAAATAGAATTCTAATGTCTTTAAAACTATACGTTACTCTGATTTATCATATATTTTTTTAATGATATTGCAAAATTTTTCCATGTCTTTAGGGGTGGGGAAAAAAAAACTACAGGGCAGTTGCTACAGCTGAAGTTATTACAACATTGTTTATAAAAAAGCGTGACAAACACCTTCATAATTAAGATTGGGAATGCATAATAATACATGTTGAAAATGTTGATTAACCTGTTGTTTAAGCGTGAGTCCATGACTAGTTTGTTACATGTGAAACATGATATTGACACTTGTATCATGCTTAATAAACGTGGTAATTTTTTTATTTATTTATTTAAAAGCCTATTAGTTCCACTTACAAAAAGAAAATATGTTGGTTGATCATAATTTGGGATGTTTTTTGAAAGGGAAATATAATTCAAATCACTAAACAAACACCAATATTGATCTCTATTAATTTCAAATTATATGAACAATCATATCTTAATTAATCGTTTCCATCAATAAATTTAAATGCAATATTACTCAAGTTGTAAAATTTTAGAAATGCACATCGAAGTAGGTATATATCAATAATATTCACACCAAAGATTGAAATTAAAAGACTCATAGCAGCAGATTATGAGATAAAAAATTAATTTTCAAATAAAAAATAATTTCCTCCCCGTCCACCACGTGGTGGGTTCTAAGCCCACCACGTGGCATCTCCAAATAAAAAATTAATTTCTTATTCATTTTTTGTTATTTTTTTATTAAATTTTTTAATCTACTAACCTTATTTAAAAGGACAAAAGGCACTATTTCATCTAGGGGTGGCAATTCGTGTCGTGTTCGGGTCCACGGGTCCAACCCGAACCCGACCCGTTCTTTTCGTGTCAATTTCGGGTGACCCGAATTTGACCCGTTCACTATTCGTGTCGTTTTCGATTCATAAAATTCGTGTCGTTTTCGATTCGTGTCGTCGTGTCGCGACGCATATTGCCATTCGTGTCGTGTTCGGGTCGTGTTCGGTCCAACCCGAACCCGACCCATTCTTTTTCGTGTCAATTTCGGGTGACCCGAATTTGACTCGTTCACTATTCGTGTCGTTTTCGATTCGCAAAATTCGTGTCGTTTTCGATTCGTGTCGTCGTGTCGCGACCCGTATTGCCACCCCTAATTTCATCCTCCTAACCCATTCATTTTCAAATAAAAAATTAATTTTTAAAAATTAAAAAATTAAAAACAATTTAATTTTTATTAATTTTGTTTTTTTTTGTTTGTCTATATGTGTGGGTCTTAAATCCGACACGTGATAATTTTTAAATAAAAAATAATTTAAAAAGCAAGTTAAAAAATAAAATTTTTAATTAAATATTTTATTTTATTTTTCTGTCTATTTTAGACATGCAAGTGTGTGCATTTTAACTAGCTGAATTAAAATTGTGAATCCTATGTGGTGGGAAATCAATAATAGACACATAAATGAATCAACTAAATAGATGGGTCGCCAGTGAATAATCGCTCTCTTTCTAGCCAGCTTCGGAATTATTTTCTCTCTCTCTTGACTTGTCTAGTCATACGTTTATTTTTAGTTTAATAATATACTAACCGTATCCATTCCAACAAAGTAACTGAGTGTGTTAAATCTAAACTTACTTCTTTGTAATTCATGTCAAATGTGTAAACTAAAATTTTGACCCATCAAATATAGAAAAATAGAGGGCTCAGTTATACTTCACTTGGGACATTACTATAGAGCTTTTGACAAAATGGCAAAGTAATTTAAAGAAACAAACAAATAAATAATAAAATAAAGGAACGCATATTAGTTGGTTTGGGCATATGCCCCATAATCTAAGACGCATGCTAATTTGAAGATAATATTTATTAAATGAGAGAGAAACTTTAATAAAGTCCCACAGTCTGAGTCTTGGTTGAGGATAATTATAAACGTGGTTATCATATAATAATGCAACATTATGGTCCCTAATCCCATAACCTAAATATTCTTAATTAGTTTAATCAGAAAATAAGTTTGTAACCAAGACCATCAAATTTTTTTGGTGCTGAAAGCAATGCTACAGCCCGTCAACGTTTAAAATTACAAAAAAAAAAAAAAAAAAAAAGAAGGGCATGTTTGATAGTTCAAGCTCTTATTTATTTCTTTATTTAAAAAAAAAATTTTGTTAACTAATAAAATTAGGTCCTCGCTCATGGGGATTTGGACATAGATAATATAATCACGTTACCTAGTTGTGGTAAATAGAATAACTTAAAAAGATTATCATGTATATAATTTTTTTATGTATACATCTAACATCAACATTATTAGATTAAACTATGTCTTAAGGTTGAAAGAATTAATTAAGAAACCCACGTGGCAGATGAGGAAACCCGGCTGCGTGCACCCACACGTGTCGGGCAGGTTGACCTGTTCGAAATCTACACCTGCACAGGAATAGAGGGAATAAACCGCCGCAATTCGCGTGGCTGGACGATGTGGCACCCAGGTGGAAGTGTGGAGGCTGATGACGTGGAAAGAGTGGCCTTTGGAGGTGGCGAAAGGGCAAGTCTTGAGATTATTAATCACGAGGAGAGCCGGGAGAGGATGAGCACGACCAAGGAAAAAAACATAAAAAAAGAATTGGTAATAGTGCCAGCAAAGCGGCGACAGGTTGCCGCTGGACCAGGTGGGCAGAGAGACTTAACGTGCCTGACCGTTTGAATCCCAAAGTCTACCAAGCCATGTTATATATATATATATATATATGTATGTATGTATGTAAATGTATATTGATAAATTATAAAATCTTATCCGTTAGAGTGGTGTTTGGTAAAGTATAATATTCTACCTGTCCCAGTTAGTTCCTTTTACGTTCAAAATGTGTCCACTGGAAACGAGAATCTAGGGGGGTGCTTTGTGAGCCGACAGGTATGTAACGGCAGCTTGTTTCGCGTGTTTGATCCATCTTATTTTAGAAATGAAATAAAAATGGTGTTTGTTTGAGTCTAAAAACCCATCTTATTTTAAAAATGAGATGAAAAAAATCTCTTTTTTCAGAATCAATTCTTATATTTATTTTCATTTCAAATCTATTTGCACAGTTCCAGTTTCATATTTAAAATTTTTTTATTATAATCAGTAAAGAAATAAATTGAGATCCATACACTGTTAAAATATGATAAAAATTTGATTAGATTTATTAAAAAAATGATTTTCAAATAATTGTATTGAATATCTATCATAAATAGTATTTCAAAAATTTCACATTTTTTAAAAATACAGTTTAATTTCACATCTAAACACGCTACGTAAAAATAAAGTGATTTCTCGTTTCAAAATAAGCAAAAATTTCATTTTAGAACTTACAATCAAAAGTGGGACCTTGGAATGGGCCATTGGGTGGGGTCAGGTCTTGGGAAATTGGAAGAGTTCTTCATGTCTTGGGTGCTGGTTTATGAGAAAAATGGTTTGGCGTGGGGCCCAAAAGAGGATGGGAAGAGCCGAGGGAAATATTTGGGAAGTTGGCATGAAGACGAACTACCTACGTGGAGATTGGAGATATGTACATCAAATATATCAGCATTACTGACAACCTACCTTCTAAGTCAAGATTTTGGTTCATGTTGTTATATCATTTTTTTTTATTGAAATATTGTTATATCAATTGCTGCCGTATAAAACGTCCCTAGAAAACACACGCACGCAGTATTGTTTGACACTAACTACATTTTTATATAAAGTGAATTTCATTTGAAGCCTATTATATGTGATTTATGATAGTACTATATACATATTTAATTAATTAATTAATTTTTTAGAGAATTATAGAAGTATCTAAAACATATAATCTTTATCCAAAGATTAAGCTAAGTTAAATCATCCTTTTTTATCATTATACTCATTTTGTAAAAATGTGAACATCTTATTCTCAAACATATTTTGTAATATCGTATATTCGTTGTGACACACCACTTTGGTGATGATGGTTCTAAATCTTGTCATGTTAGTACTGCTTCGATTTTGTGTGTTTGTGTATTGTGTTTTGAAAGGGAATTAAGACAGCATTAGAAAACAAATTACATGAGAAGACTCCCCAGTTCTCCTTGGTGTATCGGTTAAATAATTTTTGCTCGTTTGGTTATATATGGAAACTTTTGTTCTTTAAAAGTACAAATTCATAGCAAAAAACTAATGATTAGTTTTGTGCTTGTGTAATGTATGGTGTCATCTTGGCTCTTGCGTAGACTGCATTGTTTTCGGGATAGAAATAGAAGCTTAGAAATTAATTAGAATGAATTATCGAAAAGCTGATAATACATTCATTGAATCTAGACACGTTTTTTTCATTCATCCCACCTGGACACATATTCTCATGGTCTCTCTCTTGCTCGCATTTCTCTAATATTTTTCCCCCTTCTCTTCATAACATTTTTTTTTCCTTTATTTTATTTTATTTTGTTTTATTATTATTATTATGTTATAGAGAAGATCCAAAGTCCAACGAAGAAAAGTATATTAATGAAGTATAAAAAAGCAATTTGCTTGTGCGTAATGGTGATTGGCAAAAAAGGTATCACATCACGTTTGTTCCTGACCTTCAGTTGAACTACAATTATCATGTAAAAGAGGCTTCTCTATGAGAAAAAAAGTCCCTTTACAAGTATTTTAAAGAAGCAAAAAAGCGGTTTGGTTAAGAAAAAGGATCTGTTTGCACGACGTAAAGTAGTTGTTCAATCAATAAACTCTTCCAATTTCCACAAAATATTTGTTTTACGTGGTTGTGTGAAGTGAGGAGGTCGAGCAAACAGAAATCTATACTATACTTTTGAAAAGACGAATCACTAACTGAATATAGTATTTGGGTTCTTATTCTTAGATTGTCACGTGATAGTCCGGTCACCTGTTATGTGATGGGTCCATTAATTATCATTTGACACTTCTTTTTTGTTTTTTTTACTTGTCTCTGCACATGCTCGTGAACTAGTGTTTTTAGAAAGATTGAATCACATGAATCCCACTAGTTTTTCATTCTTAAGACCCCATGCACGTGTAGTTGTGTATATAATAATTTAACCACATATCATCTTTTAACCTTTTCCCAATTAGCAAGTATGGCAAACACACCCCTAAAAATAAAAATAGAAATAAAAATAAAAACAGGTAAGCAAACACATGCATTTCAAAGTTTTTCCCCTTACACGTGAATTAATCGAAAGAAAAAAAAAAAAAAACGAAAATATGATCCATTAATCTTAACTCCTTCTCAAGGGTGAAAAAAAAAAAAAAAGACTAGTCTTGGAATCATGATAACATAGCTTCCTTAGGCATTAATAACTTCATGTTCTAGCTCTTTCTCAAAATATATATATATATATATGTTCTAGTAATATTTTTTTTTGGTTAGGCATATTCTTTAGCACCATCTTACTTGCTAGTACCAAGAATCTAATGAGATCAAAGATAATATATACTAAACCAAATTGTTCCAAACCACCAAGATTAAATTATATTCCTTAATTCAGACCTTACTGGTTTGGAATAACTTGACCATGTCCTTTTGAATAAATAGCATATCCCATTTTGTCTCCAAAAGTATATTCTTTGCACCATTATATTTACATGCCAATTCTCAATCTTATTGTATCATGCATATTGCATTTCTCTTCTAGGCTAACATTTAATGTTTAGCATGCCAAAGAAAAGATGTTGCAACGTACGTTTTAATTAACCAAGTGCCAAAAATGGCCAAGAAAAGAAACTAGGTAGGCACGGTAAAATTTGAGATAGATAGATAACAAACACAAACATGTCTAAGACAAGATAGAGTACTCTAGATTTTTAGTGGATAACGAATCTGTACTCTTTTATGTTTTTATGTCCTCTCACCTCAAGGCAGGCCTACTCTTGACGTGGTTGGTTCCATTCACATGGTGGTCAAGAGACACAGTGACATGACAGAAATTACTAAACTTTATATCCTGAACAATTTTTCTTATTCTTTTTCTTTTTTCCTAACTTTGTTATCCATGGAAAAAAAAAAAAAAGAGGGGACAACAGTTCTGAATCAATAATGACACATCTGACTTAACAAAAAGCTCATGACGCTCAACTGTCCCACAAGGGCTTGTAGTATCCCTTTTTCTTGATCCATATTTTCTACATTTCGACAGTGAAAATCTATGGACATTCGACTGTGGGGGTGTTTCTCTTAATCTTATACATTAAATCAGACGGTATTTATAAGATAAATACAATGATATAACCTAAGAAATTCTCTTACTAAATTCAGTTTCCATCTAATAGAAATCATTTGACCTAAAATCTCACTTTAATTGATGGTACGAAGTTCTTATCTCCATATAAGTTTCTTATGGAAGCTTAATGATTACCAAGACAGACTTCAATTCAAACATTGGTGTAACTCTAATCAGCATATATCTAATGGTTCTTGAATTAGATCATAACACATAGGCGTACGCTAAAGATTTTTGTCCCCTGAAAAACGAAAGAAATTACCTCAGAATATTCATGAGGTGACGATTATTAACACGTGAAAAGGTAAGACACTATCATTTTCAGTGAGCAGCAAAAGGCATCGAAACCTCTTACTCTAGAGATGGTACCATTGAAAAAGTGCCCCCATCATATCCATTCCATGATAAACCGCATAAGAAAGAAAAAGCTAGTGGTGCTACAACTGATATCATGATGAATTAAGAACCTATGGATTGCCAATGCCATTCACTTCTTAGGAAAAAATAAAAATAATGATAAATAAATAAATAAATAAATAACCATCCAGAGAATAAATAGGCTCGATCTATTAAGTGATTTAATAGATCAAGAGATTTTAAATTCGAATTTCACGTGATACATTGTTTTGGTTATTTGTTTTTAATTTATGATCTTTAAATTTTGTTGTTGTATTATTTGAATTTTAAAAGAAAAAAAAGAGATAGAACTAAATAGACATAAGAGAGGAATGCCTCGAATCAATGCCCATTAATCTGTGGGACTAATCAGTGCTGAGGTGACATGTTCGGTCTCAAATATAAGTAACTATGGCACTTGGGCTTTTTTCTAAAGTCCCCACTATATAAATTCTTTTTTGAATTGAAGGGCACGTTGTCGTGAAGCACTCTTGGAATATTAGTCAAAATTTGGATGAGCACCTGGACCCGAGAAGATAATCTTAATGAAAGCCGGTGGTTCAACACACCTTAAAAAAAAAGAAAACTAGTCTGGCCCAAAATAGGATCTTTTTATCAAAAATATAAATCTTGAGGACATGTTTAGTACACCGCATTATATTATTGTATTATTTAAAATAAAACAATGTTTGACAATATTATTGTATTGTATAGTTTAATACAAAATCAAAAATTAATACAATATGAACTGTGATATCTTATACTATAAAAAACATATATATTAAAGTGAATTGTATAGTTTAATTTAAATGATTATATTAAAAAACAAAATATAATGGATTTCAATATAGAGGTTAGGTTGGGTTTTTGGATGAAAGTCGGGATCAGGTTTCGATATGACGTTCAAGGGTCGAGGTTGCATTTCATGGTCGGATTTCAAGATGGAGGTCGAGATTAGGGTCGTAGTCGGGTTTCGAGTCGCGGTCAAGGTCGGGATTCTGGTTTTGGAATGGGTTCAAGTTTTGGGGTTGAGTTTTGGGATCGGGGTCCAGTTACTTGAAGGAGGTCCAGATGGGGTTTTGGGGTCGGGTTTTGGGATCGAGATCGAGTTACTTGTCGGAGGTCTAGATGAGGTTTTGGGACAAGGGTTGGATTTTGGGGTTTGGGGCTGAAACCTAACCCCGACCCCCATCCCGAAATTCAACCTTGACCCTTGTCCCAAAACAAGATCCTGACCCCGAAACCCGACCTCCACCCCACCCTGACACTTGTTTTGAAACCCAACCATGCATTACCCTCGTCCCGAAATCGACCCCGACCTGACCCCCATCCAAAAATCTAACCTTGTCTCGAAACCCAACCTCGACTCCACCCCGAAATTTGATCCCGAACCCCGTCCTGAAACTAGACTTCGACCCCAAAACCCAACCCCTATCCCAAACCCTAAACCCCAAACCCAACTCTAGTTTTGAGGTCATAGCATAAATTTTATCTTTTAAAAGTTCAATTTTTAATACGATACAACATGGTGACAAACAAACAACGTAATTTGTTGTATAATATTGTAATGCAATGCAAAATAAGACTTCATATTGTATAATAACAATATAATATAATACAATATGACGTGCCAAATATGCCCTAAAAGTATAAAATGACTTTAAAAAAAAAGTATAAAACGAATTGAAATCAAGATTCGAAAAAAAAAATTCAGTGACCATATTTCTAACCCTCAATTTACTTCAGAAACATGTTCAACCCGATGTTAGTATTTGCATCACAATCCACAGAAAGTACAAGTTGAGGCTATTCTCGACTTAAGATTACATTGGACACAAATTGACCGATTGAGAAAAAACAGAAGAAAATGATAAATTAACATACAATCCAGTAAGACCAGCCGATAAGACAAGTAAACATCTATCCGCGTAAAACATATCTTATTGAACAAATTTACTCCATGAATTCTGCATCAGCCATCTCTTCATCATCAGTGTCACCTTCACCTTCTAAAAGCCATTGTTCAAGCTCGTCCACTTCATCGAAGTCATTAGTGTACAGAAGATCAGAGCTATCCCATTGCTCCGCTGCCAGCTCCTCGCCATGGCATGCCACGTTCAAGAATGGCCTATTCCGAGCCAAGGCATCTACCATGTCTCTGTTTACACTACCAGTCACTCCCAACCATCTCAGCCTTGGAAAGTACGGTTTCTTCAACCAGCGGAATGAACGCTGCGTGATGCCCCCGCAGTTAAAGAGATCTAACAGCCGCAAACTATTGCCATGCCGTCTCTCCTCGTCGACCTGCATTGAGGCCAATGCGATGACTGAAGTGTCGCCAATTAGCGGGCATTGTCGCATCCGCAATTCGGCAATTGGAATTCTGCCTTTTGCCAGTGACAGGATTGCATTATCGGAGAGATTGGGGAGATTTGACAAGTCCAACTCCCGCAACTCTGTTATAGAACAACCCTCAAAGAGAGAACTGATGCCTTTATCCGTAAGCTTTTTGCACCCTCTTACAGATAATGAAACTAGCGACTGTATGACCCTTGACCTCAAGAATGACAATCCAACATCGCTTATATCAGTGAAATCCAATAATAAAACCTTCAATCTCATGAGAGTCCTTATGGCTCCAAGGGCTAAGTCCCCAAGATTTCTGCAGCATCTCAAATCAAGCACTTTAAGGTCCTTATTAGACGCCAAATTGGCAACTGCTTGGTTAGTTAAAAGGCTACACCATCTCAGGCTAACATGTAATAAAGAAAGGGAAGTAGCAGAGATATCATGGAAAACTAAATCAGTTAACTGAGTTCCATGAGACAACTTAAGCTTTAACAACTTGGAACATGCATGAAATATTGTCTTGAAACCTGTGTCTGTAACCCGGCAAAAGCCTCCAAGGCATATACTTTCCATATTTGCGCAATTATCAGCCATAAAGAGGAGTCCAAGATCATTTACTCTTCTGAAATACGTGGGAAGAAACTCCTGACTCCGGATCAATGAGAGATGCTTCAATCTTCCATGGTGATTAATTTGTTGAAGGCCATTGTTCGTGAGGTCAAGTGTAATGCTTGGTTCAATGAGGGGCGCATCTCGAAGGTCCAAATGGGTTAAGGAGATGAGACCTTTAGAAATTGTAGTGACCATAGTGTCAGTTATATAGTCGACTGAAAGGCACAATTTCTGAATGCTAGGCAATATTGGTGGTCGAATATGATTTGGCAACTGATGAAATCCCAAATTCGGGCTAAGCAGTTCAGTCACCATTACAGATGAAATGTAGCCAATTTCAAGAGAAGCAAGTTTTTCTGAAGCCAAAGTCCAAACTTGAGCAAAATTATGGCGATGAAATAACGAGACATCAAACATCAGGACAAGTGCCTATCAAAACAGCGACTAAACAAGTCAGAAAATAGAAGCAAGTAAAGATGCAAATCCTATGTTAAATGCATGCCTATATCATCAAAAGTGAAAACATATGACGGTTGCAGGCACAGCTAATGGTAATTTCACACCTCACTTTCTCATAAGGTATAGAGTTCAAATCATTCATATTAAGATGACAAAAAGATTTCAATAAAATCTCATTTATTGTATAGTTACTGTACAACCGTAATGGCATATGTATGATAATAGAAGATATTGGCAATTAAAAAGGCATAATATATGACACCCCAAATTACTTAATAGTTTGGAAGCTTGGATTTCGATATTAGGTATGTTTTAAATGTCAATATCCACATCAACATCACCCTATAAGCCAATTTCTTCACATGTTAAATCCATACCAAAACCACGTTGGCAAAAAAGGTTACACACTTGACACCTCCTAGACCAACAGAGTAATCCCACTTGTTACATATCTAACAAGCATTTTCTCGCACAATCTTTCTCATTTTTTCAATTCCTTACTTCTAACTGACTGCAACCACTGAGCAACTCCTCCAAATCAGAAATATGAATAGCCCGTCCTCGTTTTTCGGCCACAGACCCCAAGCAGAGAGACCTGGCGGAGAGAAGTACACGCATACCCATTACCCAAAGCCAAGAAACAATAACATTTCAAAGGGTAAATCCAATCATCATTCAAAATCTAGGAAGTATCAACAATGCAATGTGAAGTTTCTATTGTCATCGCCAAAATTTTGGCACTTAAAAGACAAAACTATATTTTGTGTCAATATGCTGGTTTTTTAACTTTACCAGATTCTCAAATTTTTGTTTATCATTAGTTAAAATAAAAAATTTCCCTACAACCTAAAGCCTACAAGTCTGGAACTTTATGATAAAATGATAAATATAACTCTCCCTCTCAAAATAGTATTGTGCTTTTTTTGCACTTTTTTTTTATGAAAAATAAATTCAGAACCAAAATGTTGTTCATATACATTAAATGCACTAGATTGTTAAAGAGCAAACCTCAGGTCCTTGCAAAGGCCTCCGATTTCAGAAAGCAATTTGCCGCTAAAATCCGCGCAATTAAGCAGGCAAAGCTCGTGCAAAGAAGGCCGTACCAAAGTCTGGATCGCCGAATCATCAAGCCGACCACAGTCAACCTTTAGGCTTCTCAGGTACGGGTTTGGCGGCAACAAAGGCCTCAGCAAATCCACCGAAGGTGCGATTTCCTGAAATGGCAATCAAAATTGGAATATAAGGAAAAACAGATAAAGATCGTAGCTTTTCTGGAATTAACCAAGCGAAAAGCTAGGGATTTGAGATCCGGTGAGAGAAGGAAGACATGCACCGGAAGGTGAAAGGTTGGGAGGAAAGAGAGGATCTGGGAAGCGCTGGCTCGGAAGGTCTTGCAGGTGGAGGCGCAGGAGCAGATGGACGGCACGTCGAGTTTCGTGAAGATGGTTGCAAGTAGAGCCGAGGGCAGCAGATCCAGGCTCTCGAATCGGCCATCGCCGTCGCTCTCCGTCGCCATTTTTCGCTGTCCCTCTTTCTTGTTCTTGTTGTTCTAGCCGGAGAATGATAATTGTGGCGTCAAAAGTGGATCTTGAGGGAGAGAATGATTGGGTTTGACCATGGCTGCCAACGACCGAACGTCTTATCCAGGTAGTTTCCTTTCCTTTCGCTGCCGGCGAAATTAAAAATGGCGACGATAACACTGCTTGTTCATTTATCGAGTGTCGTGTAAAAATCGAAGATGATGATGGGACAGTCGGGGACGGGCATGAGCTTAGGAAAATGGGCCCCCACTAGAAAATTGAAAAAGCCCAATGGGCTCATTTTTTCATTGAAATGCAGCCCAGTAAGGGATGACGATGGTCGTGTGTTGTCAAGAAAATTAAGAATCTATTTGATAAATGAGTTTGAATTGAAAAGGTACAGTTTAAGTTTAAGTTAAAAATTTTTGTTGATTTTCAGAAAAAATAAAACTTTTTTCAAAAAAAGATAAAAATTGAGATGAAAAAGTACAATTTGAATTAAATTGTCAAACGAAGCTAAGATCTCATCTTAGATATTCAACAACTATTAGTCCATTATCAATCCACTGGCGCATTTAGATCCTACCAACTGATTCGGCTATAAGCCATTGGGTCTAGCTCAAAAGGAGAGGGAAGTGAAGATTTGGGGCTTAAGAACCATAAGTCTAAGATTCGATTTTTTACCGGTGTAAAAAATTAATAATAAATTAATTAAAATAGGAGGACTACACATGGAGTGCTTATATACTGATTCAGCTCTATTCTAATCATCTAATGCACTTCAGCTTTGCAGAATAGCTGGCAACATCATTATTTCACTAGTTTCCCTTATGGCCAACTTTTTGTCGCATGACACGTTTTAAAAGCCGTAAAAATGTTACTCATGAGCTACACTTTTTAGTAACACTGCTACCCGAATATTAGGGGGAAAATCAACTAAAAAGATGCTGCAAAATTTAGAAAACGTCGTTTAACAATTGCCAAAACAGAGTCTCAAGAATAAAGAAGCCGATGCTATACTACCATATTCTTCTCCCTCTCAATTAAAATTGTAGGTTCAACATCTTGAACACGAATTACATAATCAATAAAGGAAGAACATAACTATATGTGTGTGAAATACAAACACCGGTGCTAAACTTTTTTCTTTTCTCTTTTTTCTTTATCTTTTTTCCAAGGCCTTCATACTATGGTTCATAAGAGGAAATAAAAAAAGGATTAAAATTCCCACTGTGAACTTGAATCGCCAATGCTAAAGCCTCTATCAGCAGCATAATCAACAAAGCTGTAAAGTGGTAACACAGAGTCACCATATTTCATCTCAAACCCATCTAATTCTTTCTTCGCCTTCTCTCTAAGTTCCTCTGCAACTTCCAGTGCCTTCTCAACCCCATAAACTCCCACATAGCTCTTACCCTTCTTTCCCTCTTTGCTGACTGTTTCCTGACCTTCGTTTGATTTCTCTTCCAGAATATCATCAACCACCTGGTACAATACCCCCACAGCCCTACCGTATCTCCTCAGACTCTCTACCTCCTCATCATTGGCGCTGGCCAGGAGTCCTCCGCACACGGCGGAGCACTCGCCCATCTCGCCGAACTTCTTCTCCTGCACGAATTCAACGGAATTTGGGCCCCCCTCAAGGTCGAGAAACTGCCCCGCGGCCATGCCTGTGGACCCGACAGCATGGGCGATCTCGGCGATCACGCGGAGGACTTGAGCCCCTGGCACGAGGGTGGACGGCGTTTGAGAGACAATGTGTTGAAATCCCAACGGGAAGAGGGCGTCCCCGGCGAGGACGGCCATGTCGACGCCGTAGATTGTGTGGTTGGAGGGCTTGCCTCGGCGCGAAGGGTCGTCGTCCATGTAGGGAAGGTCGTCATGTATCAATGAAGCTGCATGTACCTGTCAAAAAAGAGAATCGAAACTAACAATTAGCAACTTCAGAGTTAAGCTGATTCTTTTTTATATTATAGTCTTGTCTTCAAGATTCCGATGTCTTTCAAAAAGAGAAAACAAACTCGTCAACCAGATATAACCCATTTTCATATCTCCCACAATTATATATTATTAAAGAAGAAAACATTGAGAAAAGAAGTACTTCTAATTGTAGAATTTCCGACCAAACGTTGCAATAATCAAGTTTTAGAATATGAAAAAGTTCTAGACAAGTAAGCAAATAATAATTATAAATAATTGGAGAAAAAAGCAAACCCGAGAGAATCTAATTAACTGAAAAAAGAAAAATGGAAAAGGAAGTACTTTTGTTGTTGTTCTTCTTCTCCTGATAGTAAGATTTCAAAGCAAAATTTTTGCAACAATCGAGTTCACAAAAGATGGGAAAAAAAAAAAAAAAAAAAAAAAAAAACAAAGCGAAACAAAAATTTCATAATCAGAGAGATAAAATTGGGGGAGAAGTGGAACCATTTCTAGGGCACAGGCGGTGGGGAAAGCGGCGAGGCGGTCGCCGCCGAAGAGCTCGCAGGCGGCGACGCACATGACCGGCGGGGCCCGCTTGGCGCCCTTAGCGAGGACCGAGTAGCGCATGGAGTGGTAGATCTGCTCCGGGTACTTGACCGGAATGGCCTCGTCGAGCTTCCGATCGATCTCCGTAATCAGCGTCGTCCAATACTCCTTCAGGTCGAACTTCGCCGACCTCGATCGGGTCGAAATCGACGGCTGCGGCGACGCCGAGGAGCAACGAATTGGGAGGATAATGTTCCGGGCTTTAGCGAGAGGCAGAGATGTGAGGAAGACGATAGTATCGAAAACGCCATTTTTTCTCTATCCGCTGCTGAGGAGGATAATCTCCTTCCAGCTTTTGATAATGGGGATGCGAATTGGGAAAGAAAAAGGATGGAGATTTCGAAGAAACCTAAAAACGGAGAATGAGGCTTCTCCCAAGTGGAGTGATTGGGTGATGAGTGATGACTTGCACAAGCTAGTTGTATGGTTGGCTATTAATTGTCAACGGTCACTAATCTTGAATTTGGTTTACAATTTTTTTTTTTTTTTGGGTTTTTTGAATCAATCCTTTTTTTTTTTAGTAGTTTAAGTACATATTTAAATTCTTCACGTTACTATAAAATTAACATCAAGCTATCATTAAAATATATATGTAATCATATTTTTTTTTAACTTAGCATGTATTTTGTTTATGGGTTAAAGTTTTTTGAGTTGGATTTGAATTAAATTGAATTGAGCTGTGCGTTGGTAAGGCGCTTGAATTACTTGAGTTATAAAATGTAAAAAATTAAGAATGTTTAAAAAAATCATCAATATAAAATTTTTTTAGTTCGTCTCAAAATTCTATGTAATTTAAAAAAATAATCTTATTTGAATTTATATATATAAAGTTATAGATTTTAAAAATTTAAGTTATAAAATTATAATAATAATTGTGAATAAGGAATCTAAAGTTGCCTTTTCTGTAAAGAGAAACCAGTAATAATAATAATAATAATAATAATAATAATAAAGGATTTCATTGAATCCAATCCATGCACCAAACATGCTATTAGTCTTGAATTGGTTTACACACTTGTATTTTGGTCATATGTTTTTCCTTTTCTTTTTTTTTTTCCCCTCTAAAGAAGGTCATATGTAATGTTTGATTGAGAGTTTTTATGGCACCTGTGGACAAGACGTGAGATTCATGTTTATGGTTGGAGACTTTTGCTTGAATGGATGGATACATCAATGTTTTATGTATCTAGGGCTGCTTTCGAAAGACTTTAGGCCTTATTTGATTTGAATTCGAACTCAAAATTTTCATCTTAATTTTATCTTTTTTGAAAAATTTTTTTGTTTTTTCTGAAAAGTCAACAAAAATTACTATTAAAACTTAAAATTTTCAAACTCAACTAATGAACCTAAACGAAACCTAATTTTGCTAGTTTATTTCTTAAACAACTAAATTATTGGTATTACATTACGGATGTATTTATTCAATTGTAAAGATAAATAATGAAAATGATAATATGATTGGAAAGTAAAGTAAAATAGTAAGAAGAAGGTTGATGTTACAGTGCCCAAATTGAAAATTTCGGTATTGTGCGTGAATTGTGATAGCGACATGTGGCACTTTAAATGCATTAAAAATAATTTGTTGAACCGATTAGAGCAGAGAGAAAAAATTTATTTATTTAAATTATTAAAGTATTCTTATGTTTCGTTTGGTGATTTAACTCAAACTTAAATTTTTTATTCAGTTTTGTCTTTTTCTGAAAAATTAATAAAAATTACAACTAATTTTTAAAAAATTAATCAATTTCAATTTAAAAATTTCAACTCCAACTGTAATACAACCGAAGCCTATTTTTTATCTCTCTTTCCTTCCATCTTTTTGAACTGCTTAGAAGAGAGAAGAGAAACTTATTTCCTTAAGTGATTAAAATATTCTTCTTCTTTCTATCTCTTTCCCAAGAAGAATGATCATTTACGGCATTGTAAGCGCATCCTAAGAAGAATGATCATTTATTGTTAGAAGAATGATAATTTATTCTCTCTCTCTTTTCTCTCTCTCTTTTTTTTTTTTTTTTCCTTCAAATCATTGATAATTTATTAATATAATTATTAAAATATATTTTATATAACCAAAATAATCATTGATATTCACATTTTCGAATAGAGTGTTTGGTGAATGAGTTTAGTTTAAGATTTTTAAATTTCAATTGTAATTTTTTAGAAAAGATAAAAAACTTTTTCAGAAAAGATAAAAAATTTTTTCAAAAAAAGACAAAAATCATAATGAAAAAATACAATTTAGTTTAAACAAAATGTTAAACCAAACTAAGCCTAAGAGTATAACAGTAAATTTGACATTTATTTTATTTAATAAAGAATCAAAATTAAGGGGACATGCAGAGACTCACATTCGTTTGTTTTCATTCCCTATCATGTGCAAGGTTTATTAAACTCTCATTACTTGTTTTAAAGTAAACTCATAATTAAATGCAAAAGAAAATAACCATTCACGTTTCATTTTCCTTTCATATAAAATAAACGCATTTTTCAAGATAAAAAATTATTATATTAAATAAATGTCATATTATAATTGTCACTTTATATATTAGCAGCTTATCACTAATGGCGTGCTTAGGTGATGAGTGATGACTTCGCACTAACCAGTTATATGAATGGCTATTAATCGTTGTGACTGCCACTAATCTTGAATTTGGTTTACATTTTTTTTTTCTCTCAAATTCAGCCTTGATGTGCTTATTATCATATTGGCGTTGATATTCGTATTGGAGAGGGTTTCATTTCCTGGGAATCATCTAGAATTCTAGTTCCAATTATAATTTTGTCTTTTCAATTTTAGAATTTTCAAATTTACACATTACTCTCTTTCTTCAAGTTTCATGAAATTATTATTTTAAAAATTTCATAACTTTTTTATTTCTAATCAAAATGAGATTACTCTTGTGCCTAAATTATTCACATCGACAAGAGAAACGAAACAATATCTACTTTGAATAGTTTTTCTGAATACATTTCAAATTTTCGTACCATTATCTGTATTAAAGTTTATTTTCAATTAATAATTCAACCAAAGCACATATTTTAATTTTAACTTACAAAACTCTAAGCTTGCATTTGATTTATCGGTTAGAAATGAAATTTTTAAATTAAAATTGATTGACTTTTTAAAAATTAAATTATAATTTTTACTAATTTTTTATTAAAAAAATTAAAATTAAAATTAAAGATAAATAAATATAATTTAATTAAAATTAAACTAAAATATCAAACGAACACTGAGGATAATTATTGTTCCAAACGTCTTATGCTGGCAGTTTTCTATGGCTGCCTGCAAAATAAAATAAAAAAAAATGACATTTCGATTACTTTGCTTGTTCATTTATTGACTGTCGTGTTAAGAGAAGATGACGGTGATGGGTCAGATGGGATAATGGGACAGGCATGACTCATGAGCAAATAAGTGCTTTAGAAACTGGGCCCCCACGTGAACATTGAAAAGCCCATGGGCTCATTTGTTCTCTAATGGGCAACTATTAAGTGCACCCACTAATGGGGTGAAAAGTCCATGGGCTTATTTGTTTTTTAATGGGCCAATTACGTGTAGCCCACTAATGGGGTGATGAGAGTCGTATTGATTCAGGATCCCAATTGCCCTAAAAGAGAGTAAGAGAGAGAGAGAGAGAGAGAGAGAAGAAAGCAAGGACAAAAGTAACGATGAGACTAATTTTGGTGTCCGAAGCTTAATGAAGTATATAATATGCCATTTTCAGTCAATAAACAGTAAAGAAAATCGATTAACAAGAACATTTTCATTTTTCTTTTAACGACGTAATACAATGCGATTGTAATGCGATTGTAATATTTGGAACACGGAAAATTGAATAGGAAGATTTGAGAACATGCACAAGGTTTGTGGCAAATTTTCCTCAACTAACCTCGTGTCTTAACTGTAAGGGGAAGAAACCTATTAACTTTCTATTTTATCTCATGAATTTCTTAGAGCGTTTGCGTTTAATTATTATCATATTAAAAGAGAGAAACCACCGCATAATTCTAAGATCCCTTGCCATAACTCTAAAATCTACAACATTATTTGCTAATTTCCCTTATGGCCAACTTTTTGTCGCACGATGCAAAAGTTTTAAAGCCGTTTAACAATTGAATATTAGGGGGAAAAAAATATCAATTAAAAAGATGTTGCAAAATTTTTTAATGTCGTTTAACAATTGTGACTACAAAGATTCAAGATGTGTGACACAAGAAAAATCTTTTCGTTACCAGAATCTAAATCTAAGTTTATATAAATAAAGAAGAAAAATAAAAAAGCTAGTTCCATACGTATACTCCTATATTCTTCTCCCTTTCAAATTAATTCCTTTAGTTACCAGAATCTAAACTTATATAAATAAAGAAAAGAAAAATTAAAAAGTTAGTGCTATACGTATACTCGTATAATCTTAGCCCTTTTAAAATATTTATAGGTTCAACATCTTTGACACGAATTACACAATCAAAAAAGGAAGAACATAAATATGGATGGGTGAAATACAAACACTGAGGCTGTTTATTTTCCCCCACTTTTAAAGGCCTTCGTATTATAGTTCATCAGAGGAAATAAAACCATTTTATTAGAATATTTTTACATCACAAAGCAATATTCATTTGATTTTCAATAATTTACATTTTCAATATATTATCTTTTTAAACAAACCTCAATACAAACACTATTCGTTGTCTGAATAAATAAACCACGATACAGACACTATTCACATTTGTATAATACTTTTTTAAAACACTCAAATGTTTTTCAATATTATCGTGGAAACGCATATTCTATTGAAATACATGCACTCGAATGTAAAAATATAAAATCTAAACACATTGAAAATATGAATATTGTATTTGAATCAGATACCAAAGATAAACTGTAACGTTCCAATTACGGACTTGAATCTCCGGCGCTGAATCCTCTATAACAGCATAATCAAGAAAGCTATAGTGTGGTAAAACAGAGTCGCCATATTTCTTCTCAAACCCATCTAATACATACAACAGTGGTGTCTTACTAAATAGATAACAAATTTATAAAAAGAATAAATCGGGTAAATTTTTTATTTACTATTTTAACTTCAAACATTTTTAAAACTTTCTATTATTTCAATTATTTACGTAAAAATATTATTTACTTCTTTGAGAGAGAGAGAGAGAGAGAGAGAGACACGTACATACATAGAATTGTGGTGAAGAATGAAAATGGAACGACTTAGTGATACTAAACCCAATGGATAGAAACTGACAAATTAGACCTCAGTGGGTCTAGAGTCCGACCTATTAAATGGGCCAGGGAACCAGCAAACTGAGGCCCTGTTTGAGGACACCTTTGGAACGGTATTTCAGAGGTTGAGACTTTTAAAGTTATTATTAGTTTTGTAAATGTGAGTTTGGAGAGAAAACATTTAGGAAAAAAAAGTTGTTTTGGAGTTTTGTATTTAATGGAAGAATAATTGAAAAAAAAAAATATATTTTAGGATGTATGTTTTATTGATTTTTATGTAAAAAATATTGTTAAATTGTAAATTTTTGGAAAACACTTTTGGAAATCAAGTTTCCAAAAGTTCCCCCAATTACCATTTGCAAACCAGATGGTGAAATACCGTACGGAAAAGTGTTCCCAAACGGGACCTTAATATTTTTCATACGTTGTGTTTGTTTCCCGAGAAATGGGGAATCACAAATAGAATCCACCAGTGCCTTTCTTTTGGATTCTAGGAATCTCTCTATTACTTTGAATTTGTTTCTATTCACTGAAATTCTTGCTACACCATGAACTCTTGCTGGATCAGAACACTTTATTAAAAAATTATTCGAACGGATAATTGGGTATGATTAGGAATATTAAAACCAACTTCAATGTACATATTCGTGCCAACATATATTTGTTATAAAATCACAACATTTATGTATCATGTACTGGTTCACGCTAATTGAAGAAATTGTAAGTTGCGGAGATGAACCATTCTTTTGGTCCAGCCTTCACAATAGGAATGATTTGTATTTCACTACACAATAGCTTTTTTTATGCCATTTTTCTTTTGCATAGCCAAAAGACAAGCTCCATATAAATAGTGTAAGGTATCTACCTATATGTTCAAAGGGCTGAACTAATATGGGGAGTTTCAAATCTTTTGTATCTGGCATGGTTGCTCTCTCTCATTTTATTTTTATTTTTATTTTTTGTTAAAGGAGAAATTTTATCAAAAAATCACAAAGAGTTGGAAGTACAAATGATCGACTAAATCCACAAAAAACAATAGTAATACTGGAAAGCCAATGAAAGGCCAAAAAACCCACCAGTGATACTAAGAACACCGCAAAGCCCACTTGTATTTGCCTTCTGTGCTTGAGCCCCACCTTATATCTCAGGACAAAACATATACATTACTATGCAATTATAATGGTCACTATGCAATATAATTTCTCTAATCAGCTAAGAAATCTAACTATCACATCATCTCGATTTTGAAAATACATGCAAAATCAGAATTCTCATATCCTACTCCAAATCAATATTAATGTTTGAAATATAGAACCAAGTTGTACTAAAATATTTAGACCACGGGTTGAATCTAAAGATATGCAAGCAAAAATATCGATAAACGTGTTGTTCTCGTTTTTCCAAATGCCTCTAATGGACCAAAAACGCCAAATATTAAAATAGAACTATCATGATCACCTACTTCAATCCAAGAATTAGATAATACTAAAATAAACTTACCAAATCCCACTCCAAATAAAAAATAAGATACGGGGTATTAAATAAACTTTATATGGGATATTAAATCAACTTTTTTTTTTTAACAAAAAAAAAAAAAACATATGAATCAGATGTTGAATAAACAAGTATGCAATTTTGTCATCAATTATGAGAAAAGCTGGTCCTTGGAACATCTGAATGAAAATTTTGTAATGCAAACATTGAATGAAAACTTTTGAATAGAAACACTTGAACTGTCATCAAAATTGATGTTTAGATATTAACATTTCAAAAAGAATATTTGAATAGAAACATTTAAATATGTATATGGAAATAACCAATTACAAAGATGTAAGAGAGATAGGAAAATGACAATTTGAAATGATTTTCAATTTGTTTTCCAAAATATTGTAGAATGTGCATTAGAGTGGAGTAAATTTAGGGAGGACTTTTTTACCATTTAACAACAAAAACCAAAATGATATTTGAGAGCTTCATTTTCAATTGTTTCTAACAAACTTATATTTAAAATGATCATTCAAATGGAATTTCCCAGTTGTTTCTAAATAATTGCGCTAAATAACATCTTAAGAGCATCTCTAATGAAATGCTAAATTACGTAAATATAATAAATTTTGGCATTTTAATTATAAAAAAAATGCTCTCCAACAAAATGTTATATTTGATAACAAAATATTATATTTGATGTCAAATTTATCACTAAAATTTATGATAAATGTACCATAAGATCTATCAATTGCTAAATTTAATAGTTGATTCTTTAATTACTTGACCATACATATACTGTTATATATATTTTTTTCATTCTAATACCCAAATTAATGTTTTGAATTAATAATCAATAATAAAAACAAAACTAGTAAAAACAAAAAACATAAATAATTTTAGAACTGGGGATTGTAGGGCTTTACCCGAAGGGAGCCCTTCCAGAAATTCTCGAAGGCCAGGGTCAAGCCCAGGCCTAAGAGGGGGTTTGGAAATAGTTTTCAACCAGCAATAGACGCGCCTCGGTTAGTACCTCACTAGCTGCGTCATTGCCCCAAGCGCAAAGATACTTTGAAGTGGTGCTTCAGCTGTTCTTTTATAGCGTGCATTAATGCTCGGCTCTTCGTGCGCAGTCGATGTGGGACTTCTCACACTGGCATGTCCTGGCTCCGATTTACATGCTTCTGATACTTCTAAAGATTTTATGCATCAAATAAAAAAAAAAGTGATTTCCGCCAAGGGACAGGTACTAGCACTAGGCAGTAGGAAGTGACTCTCCTCACATCGACATTGTGATTGTAAGAAGGAATTAAAGTGTCCAAAGTACAAAGAACATGGGCTGGGGGTTTCTAGAAGTTCATATCCATTCAACGTAAATCACATATTTCTTTTAAAAAATATGATGGAAATTGCATTTTTCATTTTAATAGATGAGAGAAAATTACCCAATGTTTAGACAAAGTGTCTAATATCTGAAATTGAAAAATTTTTATTAAAAAAAATATTTGTCTTGACTTTTTCAATCATTCCCTAGTTTTGGAAAAAAAATATATATCTCATTTCAAACTTATTTTGTATAATTATTTTTTGGAAAAACAAAATGAATTTTTTTAAAATCTTCTTACAACACATTATTCCCAACACCGTTTTTTCTCATTCTAAACAATATTTCGTTTCAAAAAGAAAAATCTTTACCCATCTAAACATTGTCTTATCTCAAAATGAAAAGACTTTCTCATTTAAAATAAGAAAATTTTCCTTTTTGAAAATAGACAAGTGATCCAAGCGGAGTCTAGATAGATAATTAATCAATATTTCATAGTTGACTTATCGAGTAAGTGATCAAATCAATGGTTGCTTATTGTGATTTTCTTTTATTAAATAAAGACTTAATAAAAAATCTATATCAACATATCCCTTTTATTTGTTGATAAACACTTTTGTTTTAACTGTCAAATTAAATTTTTAATAATATTTTAATATATGAGTATCCTTATTAAAAATTACAATATATTACACAAAATCATTTTCATTTATAAATCAGACTGTTAAAAAATTGATTTAATAACTAAATAATAATATTCATATATAAGGAAAAATTTTAGTTACTGTCATAAAATTTTCATTTTGAACTTAACGTTGAATTGTCAATTTTATTACACAATATTATTTATTTATGATTCCAGCCTTGTCATAGCACACCCGCTTATGAGAACCAAAACAAAAAAAAAACAAAAAAAAGAAAAAAAAAGGCCACGGAAAACAAAATAAATTAAAAATTATTTCCAGCACATTGCAGCGGCCACCGCCCACCAGCATTGCAGAGCACCGTCGAGGTCTCGAACGCCAGTCCCGCCACCACCATCGCAACCCCACCTCACCGGCCGGCGGCCTTCTTCACCCAGCCCACCTCACCAGGCGCCGGCCTCCTCCACGCAACCCAGCCCCACGCTAGCCTCCTTCACCCAACCACCGTCGCAGCCCACTGTCAATGGTCCCACCAGCATCGTCGCAAACCCACCTCACTGGTCGGAGGCCTGCTGCACCCAGTCCGACCCCCGCCCATGCCTCCCAGGTCCTCCCAACCCCAGCCAAGCACCACCGTAGCGGCAGCTGCCACCAGAGAGAGAGCAAGCGAGATAAAGGAGGGTTTTTTTTTTTTTTGGCTGAAGGAAAGAGAGTTTTTTTGTTTCTTTGTTTAATTTTTGCTTTTAATTTTTGAATTTATTTAAAAATTCATCTGCTTAATGTTTTTCGGAAAGATTTTTTTTTATTTTTATTAACTTTCAAAATTTATTAATTAACTAATTTTTTTAAGATTTAAAAAACTATACAGATGATAACTACTCAAACTAATAAGATTTATTTAATCTTAAAATACTCATAATTATTATTTTTATGAAAATTAAAAACGTTACATTACCGTGTACAACCAAACAAGATAAAATAACATTCCTAGAAATATGAAAGAAGATTCATTTACACAACCAAACATATTAATATAGATTTCTTGAGAACCACATTACCTTGTATCAGATTTCTAACGAAGTACCCCCTAAAGGAGTTTCTACAAGAAATCATATCAAAGTATATATATTTATATTATTTTCAAAAACATGAGTCATGGTCAGATGACCACGTGGTGTCTGGTGGAACAAAATCTTGGCTGCTTTTCCTTTATTAGTGGACGACTGAATAAAATCAAAACGAAAAGAGAAATGATTGAAGAAGGAAATTAGTGGGATTTGGTTATGTTTTCTATTCCACCGAAAATAATAATTAATAAGGTTTCGTTTGGTTTCCCGTTCAAAATTTAAAATTTTCATATCAGTTTTTATCTTTTTTTGAAAAAGTTTTTATCTTTTTTGAAAAGTCAACACAAATTTATTATTGAAACTAAATTTCCAATTTAAACTCATTCACTAAAGGACCCTAAATCTTAAAAAGGAAAGAAAAAAAATGAAAAGAAAAAATATCATTTACCCTAGATGGCGTGTCATTATAATAATTGAAATGGTATGATCTTCTCGCTAACTCTTCCTGTAGATAATATTATGCTAACTATAGCAAATAGGATTTTCACAAAATTAAATAAAGCAAATAACATGATGACTTCAAATATTTTAAAGTCGGGTCCCCTTAAATCTATCATTGTCCCATTACCTGTGACTTGTTGGAACTTTTAACTAATTTATAACCTAAACTCATTTTAGACTGGGTTTTTCCTGTCCCATTAAGGCATGTTCTCATGAATAACAATAATTCACAGATAAAATTTCCTTCTTTAGTTTTAATTATATGGTTTACTCCCCCCCCCCCCAAAGTCCGGAAAACAAGATGTCTGATATTAGTACATCTTACTTAAACATTGTTAAAAGGACTCCCTAAACAATGACAAAAATATTCACTGAATAATATCTTGTGTTTAGATCCTACTTTTCACCGAGTAATATGTTATCTCAAACCCACTTAATTTATCCAATGATAAGAATACGTGTGGATGTGATTTTAGATACTCTAAATCGAATACTAAATTACTAGTCATAAGCTTTCATAATTAAAACCTTTAGAAAGGGGTCTTTCAACTACTTGAATATCATAATAGTTCCTTACCTTCACCCTCTAGGTGATTGATCATGGTTTACTTATCAAAAACCTTTGGATTTAGTTCCTTTGATGTCGTTAATATGATCAGTTCACATCAAAATCTTTGAAGTATTGTAATTAAACATCACCATATACAAGAAAAGAAACGTTTATTCAGAAGCATTACATGTATATTGAGGTAAGAAATAATCAGGATCAGTACTCATCATCAGTTTTTTTACATTCCGTTAGTTGAGAGAACTTATAAAAGATAAAATAAATCAGAATGATAAAGAAAATTAATAAAAGATAGAAAATTGGAATGGTGGAGAGGAGAGAGAGAGAGAAGAAAGTTGTACAATTCCTATTCTCTCCACTTATTAATATTATTTTTAGTTTAAGATTTATGACAAAAAAGTAAATTTAAACATCATTGAGTGGATTTAAGTTTTTCGCTCAATGTTGGAGAGATTAAAATTGATAAGTTCAATTCTAATTTTATCTCCTCGATTTTCCTTTCCTTTCTTTCTTTTTTTTTTTTCCTTACCAAACATAGTCTGATACTATTTTTCATTCAATTTTTCCTCCAGCAACTTCCTTCCTTCCTTCATCTTTTCCATTATATCAAACATAGAATATCAAAAATTACATATTTTATTCAAATCTCAAAGATAAGAACGAACATTTTTTTGATAATTAAAAGTCTGAAAAAGAGACTACCAACATTATTCGAACAGACGCTGAGAGGAATGTTTATCGGAGCACATCGAACATAGTACCCAGTGATAACTACACTTTTCTAGATAGAAGCAAACCCTAGGAAGACAGTAACAAAAACAACAAACGTTATCACACCACTTCAAGACAGAAAACTTGTATATCAGATGGATATATATATATATATATAGTAGATTAATTTTATGACGGTCAAGTTGGAAAAGCAACAATGACAGATTGGACAGCAGCAATAGGCCTAAGGATGTGACGACAAAAACCAGCCTCGCGAAGAACAAAAGCCCACTCCTCTGAGGTCCTCTCTTTGCCGGTTCTTGTATGAGCCATCATCACCATGTCTAGAGCCAACCCCACATCCTTTCAGCTTGTTGCTCAAATTATAATTGTTTTTTTTGTTGTCGTCTTCTTTTTGTTGATCTAATTTATTTCCAATCACGGCTTCCACTATTATCACCTTCCCTTTGTCCTTTGGAATGGCTTCCCTGCATTTTTTCAGTATGCGGATGCACTCTTCATCTCCCCAATCATGAAGAACCCACTGTTAATTAGTGTTTAAATTGACACAAAAAGTGAGAAATCATTAAAAGTTGAAAAAAAAAAAAAGGGATAAATAAGTACATGTACTTCTTTGGTGAGTAAACAAGTACTAAGTACTTGGAGTAATGCTAAACTTGCGTCTAACTTTTGTACCAGTCTTTTTTTTTTTTTTTTTCTTATGTATATCTGACAACATATAAGTCATGGGTGTATTTGGTGAATGAATTTAGTTTAAGATTTTTAAGTTTTAATAGTAATTTTTCAGAAAAGATAAAAAATTTTTTCAGAAAAAAATAAAAATCATGAGGAAAAAAATATAGTTTAATTTAAACTAAACTTACTTTCAAAGAAGGCCTATAATTTTGTATAAATAATTACTATTATTGTCCGTTGGGTTTTAGCCGGTGTTAACCTTTTCTTTTAGAGAAAATTATAAAAATAACCCCTCAAATAGATCCATTTGTGTTTTTTTGCCTTTTTTTTTTTTTTTTCTTTTAATAATTGTTTAGATTCTTGATCTTTTATATATATATATATATATTTAATTGTAAGTCAAAACACTATAACACCTATCATAATTGGACATAATTGGATAATAGTTCAGAGATGTGATTTTTGGATGGCAATCATACAAATCACCATAACTTTTAAGACTCATGATATGATATGTACCACGAGTACCATATACATCCTTTTAATTACGTATAGCATTTGTGGCTAACTGAAAACTTAAAATATTGGGACAAAATTCTTAAGCTCTTAATAAGTTGCAACTTTAATTAACTTCGTTTGGCATTCAATTTCAAATTAAAATTTTCATCTCAATTTTTATTTTTTTTTGAAAAATTTTTTTGTCTTTTTTGAAAAAATATTTTATTTTTTTTAGAAAAATTAACAAAAATTACTATTGGAACTTAAAATTTCCAACTTAAACTCATTCATCAAACGGTCTCTTAGTAATTTTCCTTTAATATGTTAGCTTTTTAAAATTGTTTAATCATGTGTGGATCACGTTATTGCTACTAAAAGATAATTTTGAATGTTTTTAATTGTGGGTCACTTAATAAGCATATGTGATTAAAAAACTTTATAAAAATCGACACTTAAATAATGAAAGTAACAAAATTATAACTTATTGAAAGACTTAAAATATTGGGACAAAATTCTTAAGCTCTTAATAAGTTGCAACTTTAATTAGTATTTTTCCTTTAATATGTTAGCTTTTTAAAATTGTTTAATCATGTGTGGATCACGTTATGGCTACTAAAGGATAATTTTGAATGTATTTAATTGTGGGTCACATAATAAGCATTATGTGATTAAAAACTTTATAAAAATTCGACACCTAAATAATGAAAGTAACAAAATTATAACTTATTGAAAAACTTAAAATATTGGGACAAAATTCTCAAGCTCTTAACAAGTTGCAACTTTAATTAGTATTTTACTTTTAATATATTAGCTTTTTAAAATTGTTTAATCACGTGTGGATCACGTTATTGCTACTAAATGATAATTATTTTTTGAATGTATTTAATTGTGGGTCACTTAATAAGCATATGTGATTAAAAACTTTATAAAAGTTGACACTTCAATAATGAAAGTATCAAAATTATAACTTACTGAAAAACTTAAGATATTGGGACAAAATTCTTAAGCTCTTAATAAGTTGCAACTTTAATTAATATTTTCACCTTTAATATGTTAGCTTTTTAAAATTGTTTAATCACGTGTGGATCACATTATTGCTACTAAAGGATAATTTTGAATGTATTTAATCATATATGTGGGTCACTTGATAAGTATATGTGATTAACAAACTTTAGAAAAATCGATCATTAAATGATGAAAGTATCAAAATTATAACTTATGATAAATTCATGGAGAGTTCTATGCCATTTTAAGATGCACGGGAAAAATTAAAACTAACACCTATTTTTTATGTTTAAATTTCTGCCACTTTAACTTAAATATAGTTTCAAAATCCGTGACTGAATATATCTAAAGTCATAAATAGTAGAAATTTACCTTGAGAAAAACGGCATCAGCCTTGGGAACGACATCAAACATGTCACCGCCAACATGTTTGATACCCTCAAACTCTTCCGCAGCAGACACAACGTGAGGAAGATCAAAGTTAATGCCCTTCCTAATCCAAGGGCAAGCCTTCACTAACATGCGCAGGGCTGTGCCGTTGCCTCCGCCGACGTCGACGAGGGTGCTAACCCCGTCAAACACGTCCGAACAGCCGTCGATGATCGCCGACACCGCCACCCTGGTATCACAAGCCATGGCCTCATCAATGAGGTGGCTGTGTGCAGGGTTTGCCTCGGCGTAGCTCCACACGTCGTCGCCGTCATGTGCCGCCTCAAAGGGCGGGGCGCCTTTCGCCATGACACGGGCGCTCAGGCCGTGCCATGGCGCCAGCATCGGCTGGCTGATCTCCATCAGGATGAACGCCGCCATGCTTTTCTCTCCGGTTGTCATCAACCGGAGAGAAAGAGGTGTCTGCGCGTAGCATATGGTAGTGGATTGGACGTCTCCGTCTCCGGTCGTCGTGATGATCTCTTTGAATATCCCACGGCTTGGCTAAAAACCTCATGACCCGGTGAAGGATTTGAGGAACACAGGATGATCCTAGGGCTGACGACAGCTCAAGGAGTGTCATGGGACGTCCATGGTTTTCTATAATGTCGGCTAAGCCAAGCTCAATGGCACATTTCACTACGGCCATTTCTACAAACCCGAATACGTATTTCCATATGTCTACTTTTGCACGCTCTTCTTCTTCCTCTGATACTCCCCATGTTATCAAGTGATCTTTTTTTAGTTCTTTCCATTTTCTACCCCTTTTCTTATGTGTTTTGATTGTATTTGGGATCTGCATATAGTCTTGAGTAGCACCACTACTATATATATATATATACAACTCATGGGAAGATTTAATGTAAATCGAGGAGGTGGCCCTACTCAGATATTAAACTAATAACCCGTATTAGCAAGTGGTAAATGTTTCTTTTAAATACATTTCATTTTAAAAATATGAATCATGTTATGTTGGTGTTCTAAAAAGAGGAATAAAAAAAGCTAGTGGTGCAGATTTTGAAATCCGAACTGGACTCCAATTTTGAAATACGGTCCTCATCAGTATCGAAATCCTATTCAAGTCCCTAAACCAAACCCCAAACTCGGTCCTAAAACCCAACCACAGCCCCAATCTGAATCTAAGATCTTGACCCGATTTTCGGTCTTGAAGCCTGCTCCCGGGACTGCACCTGAAACCCAACCCTGACATCAATTCCAAAATCTGGAACCCAATCTGACTCTGGTTGCAAAACTTGACCCTGATCTTGGAACCCATTCAGATCTTGAACTCGACTTTCAACCTACAACTATTCATAGACTCTGACTCTATTTTTGAGTCTCTATATATTTAAAATATTTATTCGTTTATATTGTCTTTAGGTAAAATTATACAATCGGATGTAATACAAAGATGATTTTGTAATATTGGAATTTCACAATCTATACTGAATTAATTTTCAATTTGTATTAAATTATACGACATGTAAATATTGTCAAATATTGTATTACTTTAAATAATATAAAAAGTGTTAATACTGTTGGGATATGTGCCCATAAACAAATGAGATGTATTATTTTGCTGATTTAATTTGAGGATTTTTTCAATATTATTTTTGCATGCATGTTTAGATGCTTTATAAATATCGAAAACCCTAGATTATTTAAATGTGACTTTAAATATTGTATATAAGTGTTATATACCGGAGGATAATATTTAAAGTAAAATAATCTAAATCTGTTCGTAATTAAAAATTAAAGTTGGGATCTTTAATTTAAAATTACTAGCGCGGTTCATTACATTCTGAATGAAATGATCTTATCCGGATTGTTAATAATGAGATTATTGGAATGAAAGCGCTTTATATAATTTGATTATATAGGACTGGAACACGATTAATTATGAATCTCTAATAATTTCCGTTGTCATATAGAGCATTCAAAATTAATCAATGATGGTCATATATGAATCGATCTTAATTCTGAGTAATTAATAGACTCCTATTTATTGTATCATATTTTTTGACATATCGAGCAATGACACAAATGAATAGTGTCAAATTCTTGGTATATTGGAAATATAATATAATAAGTAGCCGGGAATATTAATATACAAGATGAAATCCATTCCTTCGTAAAGAAGTTAGATGGACGGTTCCCTTAAGTGTTGATTCGGGACTTGAATAATAAGAGCGCTCAATTTATGATTAGATCATAAATATATTATTCATTAGAGAATCAATGGTACTTAAGGAGAAAGATATAATTAAAGAGGTTAACGGAAAATACCTAGCTTTAATTATGAATCGTTTATGGAAGATTGATTTATATGTAGTGACTATATCAATGGGCAATTCAAATCTTTAATATAATTAATTTATAATTTTAAGAGTGCAATTCCAAATTTTTAGTGAATAATTTGGAATTAATAATTTTGATATTTTAATTAAGGTGTTAATTAATTGTCAAAATTATTGGAGCTTAAAATTATAAAGTCCATAGTTCCTTTCAACGGCTCCATTAAATCATGTGAACATTATTTTATGTTGGGTTAAAATATTAATTTAGAATTGAGAATTCTGTATTAATATTTACACAACAAATTAATTAGATTAATTTGTATTTTAAATAATATGATTATTTAAAATAAATTTAAAATAGTTTTAAATTTAAAGATTATACAATGTGGTAAGGACCACATCGTAGTTGTGCACCTCAGGGTGGTTCACATAATATCCACAGAGTGTATGTGGAATTTTGAATCTTAAATTTTGAAGTTTGATATTTGTGGAACTAAATATATCAGTTATAATATTTTGAATAGTTCAAAATTAAAAAAAAAAAAAAAAAAAGGATAACTGATATATTATGGGAGAGAGATTTTCTCTCTCCCATGACCATGATACACGCCCACTATAGGAAGATAGTGGGCGTGCAATTAGCTCCACAAAAGGAGATATATATGTTTGAATTAATTAATTAATTAATTAATTAATTAATTAATTTAAATATATATATATAAAAGAGGAGTGTCAGATTTTTCTCTGTAATACCAAAAAGTGAGTACATACGATGTATCTAAAAGAAAGGGAAGATATATTTAATTCCTTTTTGACAGAGAAAAGAAGATATACGTAACTTTTTCCTCAGAGAGTTTCTTCTCCTCTTCTCCTTCACTTTGTCTCATGAGTTGAGAATACAAAGTGAATCAAAAATTCAAGTGTGTGATCAAACCCAAATTCAGAAACGCCCACTCGTTTCCAGTTCATCGTGATTCGGAGAACGTTGAGAAAGAATTGTTGGTGTTTCGAAGGATTTGGAGTTCTCAAGAAGATTGGTGTTTTCCAAAAGATTTGAAGTACTTAAGAAGGTTCTTGAAGGAGATCAAGAATTTCAAACGACCTAATCGGACAACGGTCAATCTCTAAACTTTCTTCTTAATTTATTTTATTAAATTAATATAAATATTGTCGCCGGAAAAATTTTTAATTTTTAAATGTGCGATTTGATCCATACCATCTTCCGTGGTTTTAATACAACGTTTTAAACATGTCTTAAGTTAATTATAAAGTAATCCTAAAAGCATCAACTCTAATCTCAATTTTTTGAGTATCAACTTATATGTCATATTTTTATTAGTGATGCAATCAATTAATGTGAAAATACTTAAAATTTTACAAATAAAATAGCAACATCTCATATACCATATAAGTTAATATTCAAAAATTGATATTAGAATTGGTATTCCTAGCGTATGCTTATTTTTATATCTTGTTAAACTTAAATAGAATAAATTTTTTTTCTTCTTCTTCTGAGTTACGACATTCTATAATACTGCCTATATAAGTTCGTAACAAAAACGTTTTAGGTAGAAATTTTTTTATCTTTCCCTCTCTTTCCTATTTGATTGTAATTCTGTAATAAAATGAAACTCTCTAAGATTCTCTTTTAAGGATGAAAAAAATAGAGTGGTAGAGTGGTAATAAAAAGCATAACAATGATTTATTTTTGAGTGCTTATATTTACACCTATAATATTGATAAATACCCCAACCTAATAAATGTTTCCTAATATAAATATAATAAGCATATCCTTTTATAGATACTTTTTATAGAAGACTAGATTTAACCATCTCATACACCCACTTCCGTTTTAAATTTAAATTTAATTTGTTTTGTTAAAAATAAATTAACAAATCTAAATAAGGAAAAATAGCAAATAAATAAATAAATAAAAAGAAGAATCTATTTAAAAATAAAAACTCACAAAGATTCATTTTCAAATATAAAAGCGAATAGAAAGAACACACGATACGAATGAATCAAAAAAATCAAAAAAACACTTTAATAGTTGTTGGCTCTTCAAGAGGCCTACTTTTTTTTATTTTTGTTTCACTTGAATCTTCCATTGAAATTTTTCATAAAGTTATAAAGATTTCTTGAGAGAAAAAATTGATGATAAACAATTCAGGGTTTATAACATGAAATTAACAATAAAATTTTGTAGAGAATTTTTTTATTTCTTCAAAAATATTATTTTCATTTATAATATATGTGGTTATGTTTTTTAATTATTTTATTAAAAAAAGAATATCTCTTTTTATATGTATGTGGGTATATGAGTATTGTTAATGTGTTTTATGATAATTTTATTATAGGATAAAAGTGTAATAAGAATCTTTGATGATTTTGTGGGGTATTCATATAAAATTGGGGGTGTAAACAAAATCTTCTCTTTTTTTTTTTTTGTTTATTTAATTTCATAATGAAGTAAGCCGACATCAAATAAGTTAATGAGAAAGAAAGTGACAAAAACATGTATTTTGATGTTTGTATTTGTTCCCTAAAAAAATATATTTGTAATAGTTAAACAATTCATAAACTATTTCCCCCAATTAGGCAATTATCCCCGGCTTACGTCAAGGAATTGAAATTAAGACTTGCCGCTTTCAATTGGACTCTAATTAAAAGCATGGACTTATAAAATCCGATTTCTCTTGCTTTTGTATCTTGAAGAAATCTTTCTATTTAGGTCAAAATGGATGACTTTGGGTCTGTTTAGTAAATGAATTTGAGTTGAAAATTTTAAATTTTAATAATAATTTTTGTTGACTTTTCAGAAAAGATAAATTTTTTTTTCAAAAAAGATAAAAAAATTTTTTCAAAAAAAGAATAAAAATTGAGATAAAAATTTTTTGTTTGAGATTGAATGTCAAACACCCCAAATTATTATTATTTTTTATACGTACCTTTATTTTCTTGGTTAATAATTCTTTAATTTGTTCATCGCGACCTTAAAGTGCCGACAAGCATTACTAGTACAAAAGCAAAAGTACAATTTTTATTACAAAAAGGTATTCAACAATTATTACAAGCACTCTTTTCCCTTTTTAATTATAAATGGCCCAGTCATGAGGTGGCTGTGTGATAAGGCTGTCAGTGGAGAAAAGTTGGCCGGCAATGGCACGTTGTGGCACCGGATGAAAGAAAAATTTGAGAACAAAACGATGAATTACAGGGCATATAATAAAGTTGTTGGATAGGGTAGAAAAAGGCTGAAACTTTTGTATAAAAATGTAAATTAGTATGTTCAATAATTAAATAACGAATACTAAAATAATAAAAATTAGAAGATGGTCATAATATAACAACTACAGGTAATAAATTTTACAAAGGGAGGAACAGAATAAAAAAGAGTAGTCATGACATAACAACTATAGATAATAAAATTTTGCAAAAAGAGGGAGAGAATAAAAATTAGGAGAGGAGTCATAACATAACAACTATATATAGATAGTAAATTCTGTAAATGAGAGAGTATTCAGTTTTGTTGTGATTATTTGCTGAGATATGAAAACAATATTTGTTTAATTCATGACATTTAAATTAATGTGACGTTCCAAATGATTGGAGTTTTTTTTTTTTTAATTGTCAATTAGTGAATATAATTTTTTTTAAACAAGAAAGCGTTCAATTTAGTGAATATCATTAGGTAATTAGGTAGAAAGAAAAATAATTTGTCTATTGATTTGAAGCCCGGATACTTTGAACAATGTTTTATTGGTTTGCATTATTCTATATAATTATAGTTGATAAAGAGCCGGAAAAAAAAATTAAGATGGTTAACGAATTAAAAGGTAAAATATATTGGTGTTTGTTACAAAACATGACTGATTTTGCCAACACAATTTTGTAAGTTTAAAAATTCTAGTGTACTAATTTGTCTATTTGGATATATATAATTTAGTATTTAATATATTATGATTCAAATGAGGTATTGATACTAAAAGTTGATAAATTGTGTTATCGGAAAAAAATTTTCTGACACAACGAAAATGTGAAGAGTTTCAAAAAATTAATTACAACATAAACATTGGAAAATTCATGAAAATACATGTGAATTTGAGAGAATTTCATGAAAAATTTCAGGAATTTAAGATTTTAATTTGTAGCCGAAATGATGTTGAAATTGAGTACTAATTTTCGTAAATATAATGCATATTCTGTTTAAATTAATAAGTGCTTAGAAAATCAGCATAATCAATAGTAATAATTTGAAGTGCAAAAAACAAATTGAGAATCTTACTAGAAACAGAATAGTGATTGTATTTTTTTTTTTAATTTTTTTATAAATAACATATGAATCTTAATTAAAACGGTGTATTATAACCGTTGACAATTGATATATTAATCCAGAGTTCACCATAAATCTTAAAATGTAAAGGTGATTAAAATACGATACTGCATTCATTTCGTAATAAAAGGAAAAGAAAAAGTAATATTGAGTTAAATATGGATGAAATGAGTGAATTTGTCATTTTATTTTTTTAAATGATCAACGTCATCAAAATAAAAAAAATCAACGCTTGTAATAATTAATATTAAGATTCTCATTAGTACAGTATGAATCAAGTAGAGGAAAAAAGAAAAAAAAAAACCATTGGAACTTCGAATCATAGAATCATTATTATTATTATTATTTTTGTGATAATAAGTATCATGGTTGGTTAATACTTAATAATTAATTTCGTTTTCTTCATTTTTCTTCGGTAAGTACCATTGTCTAAATTTATTGGTTATGTAATTTTGTCATTCAGTCGAATTCAATGAACGAAAAAGTGCCAAACTTTTGAGGTTCAACTTTAGAAATATGTTTCCCTTATTATAATTAGTATTCGGCAATTGGATTTTAGATTGTATATATTTTCTTCGGTTGAAAAAGAAAGAGGTATTGGTGTCTTCAAATATAGTTCATCAGTATAGTTCTTGTCAAAAGCAGATGTGTAATTTCTAATCCGAACCCTTTGATCTAGTGAAAACAAAGGCTCTATATAAGTAAAACTTCCTTTTTTTTTTTTTTAAAAAAAAAAAAAAAACCTATTTTCTCATTTTATTATCACCATCAATGGTTGATTTTTTATCATGTATCAAGATATAGTCACTTTGTTCTCTTGTGTTTTGGACCACCCATTTAAGTTTTGTATTGTGTATTAAACTGCCAATCAATTTTTCATTTTGTTTTTGTTATAAAATTGCGCGTTGGAAGAAAAAAGAATGTAAATTTGAAATAAAAGATGGTGAAATCCCATTAAAAAATTAATAAAATGCTTACAAAAATAATTAGAAATGATTCAATAAAGTCTATAAATTAGAGACTATAATATGATCAATAAGAACAATTAACTCAACAATAATATAGGAAATTGTGACAAAAAATAAGCGGTAGTTGTCAAAAGAGGGCGTATTAAGACAAAGGTTTACTACAAATGAGAAAATTATGTCACTAAAACGTAAAATGAGAAGAAGTGATAGAAATAACATCTTCAATAATCGACCCAAACTCCTAAACAGTGGTGGAGCCTTAAATCTTTTTCTACAACAAAAATTGAACCAAAATTTTTAATTAATGTGGTCCAATTTTAAAAGTTTATGGTTTACAAGATTATAAACTTACACTAAAATTCACATGGTTGTTTTTTATTTACTTATTTTTAAAAGTTATGTAAAATATCAAAATTTGGGGTATAATTGAATATTTCCTAAAAAAATTAATTTAAATAGTGCAATTTGAAAATTTCAGGGGAGGTGGATTGAGGAAATAAATGTGAATTTTTTTTTTGAGAATGAAAATGCAAAGGAAACAGCTTTCTCCTACTCTGAAGCTGACTCAACAGCCACTCGAATCACTAGATTTTTCTCCCAATCAAAAGCAACGGGCAAACCACTCTCTTCATCCAGAAGTCAAAGTGAAGCCACTATACACTGTAGCAACACGTTTTTTTTTAGTCTTATTTACAAAAATAAATAAATAAATAAACAAATAAACATGCTTTAGTAGTTTTAGTTCTGTTTTTTTTCTTTTTTTTATCAACGTTTTAGTTATTTCTCACGTCAATGTGTAAAATATTTTTTCATAAAAATAAGTTTTGAACTTGAAAACGTTCATTTATAGTTTATAGAAAGAGGGGCAAAATGTGAAATAATTAAACAAAAAAAAAACGTAATTATGTAATTAACCAACTTGAATAGTAAAATCGTATTCGTACTAAAAATATTTAAGCCAAAGGTTAGATATAAAAATCAAGATGCAATGTTTTTAGGGTAAGATATAGACATATAACATAGAATTGATCTGTATCAATCTTGACTTGGTTATGATTTCTCTCTTTTTATATTTTTTTGAAGAATACCGAATCGGGCTCTTCTCCTTCCCGTGTCAAATAGAATGTGCTGAGTCAAATCTTCTTTATGTAAAACTTGTTTTATTTCAATCGAAAAAATCGTATGGTTTTATGAAATTGTGTGCTATGGCTCAAATCTATAGTCAATCCTATTTTCCGATAGGAATAATTGACAATTGAATCCAATTTTTTCATTATTTTCATATCTGTAATAGTGTGAAAAGAAGGTCCAACTTCAAGTTATTCAATAATAATAACGTTGCGAAAATGTTTAATAATAATAACGTTGAGTTTCTCGACCTTTTATCTTAAGATTAGGGAATAAAGTGTGAATAAGAAATAAGAATAAACTTGCTTTTGATTAGCGGATTAGAAATGATGATTAGAAACTCAACCTTTTATCTTAAGATTAGGGAATAAAGTGTGAATAAGAAATAAGAATAAACTTGCTTTTGATTAGCGGATTAGAAATGATGATTAGGGCATGCAGGTGCAAATAAATAAAAAATAAAAAATAAGAATAAGCTTCAGTAAACTTTTGAATAGTGAGATAAAAATGAGGACAGTCAAAGTTTTCCAATAGAAGATTAAAACTAACAAATTATTAAATTGAAATTAAATTTACTAAGCCATTAATTTTTAAACTAAGGACTGTAGGGCTTTACCCAAAAGGGAGCCCTTCCAGAAATTCTCGAAGGCCAGGGTCGAGCCCAGGCCTAAGAGGGGGTTTGGAAATAGTTTTCAACCAGCAATAGACGCGCCTCGGTTAGTACCTCACTAGCTGCGTCATTGCCCCAAGCGCAAAGATGCTTTAAGACATACTTCTTGGGTCTCCTTTTATATTCAGACAAGACCACTTCAAATGTCCTACCCTTTTCGATGTGGGACAAAAGTAGAGCTTCCGTCTTGTTGCAATTCGACCAAACGCGCTTCCTTTTCTCAACTTGTCCAAATCCTTCGGTCCTTGTTTTGTTCTTTTTAGCTAAAATTTTGTGAAAGTTTTTCATCGCTCTTTGATTTAGCCAATTTGTTGATTAAACCCAGTTGGCAACACGGCAAAATCCCACCTTTGAGTCGGCCTAAAATCCCAAAATGTTCACTGCCAGAGTTTCGTCTAACGGGTTTCTCTTGCCTTTGAGCCGTTCTTTCCTTCCTTTTTCAAATAGAAAATCGAACTGCTTTTATCATCTCACAACCTTCATTGTCCCCAAACTAGGAACATGCTCATAAACTCTCGATGACAAGTCTTTCAAATATAAAGGTAGGTTTTGATTTTATCACTAAATCAAAAGATGATTTTGGCACCTTGAGTGACAATTAACCGTAACAAAATTATGCAGCCGCATACACAAGCAACAAGTATTTTAAACACTGAAACCTGTTCCAGTGCTTCTTTTACCTCTTCTATTTTCTGAAATTCATATTTACAGTCGAAAACTTTTCGCCGAGTTTTTGATAAGCTCACAATACACTACTCTCTGCAAGGGACTTTAGTTTCGTCACTTCGTTTACAAGAGAGGAATTTCTTTCGCAAGCTTCAGTCAAGACCTTGAGCTTTTTGTTTATACTGCTGTCTGATGCCGAATCAGGCATCTGAGATGATGCTTTTTCGTCATATTGAATAAGATCCAACATCAATGCCTACAATTACAGGAGAGTAGAACATTAGAAATCTCCATTTCTGATATAAATTGAAGGTAATCTGTCATGCCATAGTTATAGTGCGATGCAAAATCCCAAGGGAAATCAAACAAATATGGTAGTCTTATAACCGTCTTCTTGGACGCAAAGGTCCATATCATCTGATTTTTTTTTTATTTTGACTGTCGAAAGTTAAATACCTCATGGTTTTGCTTCAGGGACAAGTCTCTCAGAAGTGACCTTGCGAGCTTGTTCTGCAGCAACAACTTATCACCACTACCGGAGTGAAATATAAAATGTGAAAGGTGGTGGAGAACCAATGAATATGCAATTGATCCTCGACTTGCAGCCCTGTCGAGGGCACCAGAGGTCCAGGATTTCACATAAGCCTCTAAAATATCAGCATTATCCTGCAGAGTTGAGAAATGCAATTTATTTCATAAATTCTGCATTAATTATGTGAAAAGGACAAATGACACAGCATTAAACACGCCCAAATTAACTGTACAGAAGTTAATTTCTGCTGTACCTCAAAAGGTTGAAGGTACCCTTCTGCTTCTCCAAAGCAAGACTCCAAGGGTGGGAGAAGCTCAAGAACACGAGCATTAGACAGTGCCTTCCAAGCAGCAAGCCGAACAGGAGCTTCAACACATCGGTGTAAATATATCGCAATTTGTCGGCCATAAATTAAATTGCCATAAGATATAGCAGAAAATTGCTCCACAAGAGTTTCAATAAATGTTGAGTAACTATCATGAATGTCCGACTGAAACCTCAAGAACTCCACATTGTTTTCATTTCTAGGTTCCAAAGACAGGTTTACATCCTTCTCACAACTTATTTCAGCACTTCCATGCCTTGCTTTATCAAGAACATCACCATAGAGATCTTGCAAAGCTTCATAAACATCCTTGCTTTTGTCATCCTCAATCACCGCCATTCCAATGAGCAAGATCACAGATAAAGAATGCAGTTTCCAAACTAATGGAACACTCTGAACAGGTGAAGGGACATCACTCGGAAGGAAACTCAACATCGCTTCAATACCTAAGAGGAAAAAAAGACCACCTTTGGCAACATCAAGCAGATCACCTGGGTCCTGAATAAGAGACTCCAAATTGGAACATTTTCGAAGGCCAGCATTCTTGCCATCGCAAAGGGTCGAGATTGGACTTAGAAACCAATGGACGGGCAAAGGAAGTCTTTGGTGAGCCCACTCTACAACCAAGGCTGTACTGACCTGAATGGCATCTTTCATGTCCAAGTCCTCATTCTCATGTATGGTATCCAAAGAACCATTACCTTTCTTAAATGTTTTATCTGCTGATTTGAGCTTCTTTTTTACTGACAGCCATCTGTTACAGAAATGAGAAGTTAACATCTTACTGAAGAGTAGATAATCCTCTTCTTTATATTCCCAGTCAAACAGCTTAATTCTCCCATTATGACGAAGAAAATGCCAAATACAGAGATCAAGATACTTCAGAACAGAGACATGGACCAAAAGTTTAAATGCTTTGCCCACAATCTCTCTCTCTCTCGGCCCAGCAATTAGAGACAACGCCAAGGAAGAATTAATAATTTGCACTGCAGAAGTTAATTCCTCGTCCCTGGGTGCATCATTAATAGACAAAACCCGCAAATTCTCAAGCAGGTCAGCAGTTAGCCTTGCATCTGCTTGAGCCAACAAAACAGTTACAGACCAAAATCCTCCACCAGAGGCACCCCATCCAACTCCTACCCCAGGAGCAGGCCCACCTCTGCCGAATGTCTCAATAGACTGCACCAATTGCCACTCCGATGCAACTAACTTCATAAAAATATTTTGCACGCTTCTCAATTCATCTAGAGACCCCTTCAATATCCCGTCCTTCAGTATTTCCTCTTCTCTTGAAAGACTGTAATCTTGGGAACTCTGCATCGCTTTCTTGCCCAACTGGATCAAGATATCAATGGTAGAAATTGTGTGGACAATACTGTGAAGGCAATATACAGAAGCTAATGATATTTCATGTTGATTTTGCCATCTCAAATAGCATAGTTTCTCAACGAAAGAACCATCTTCGACAAGACATGTTCCAAATGTCGTACCAATAGTATCTGAAAAACTCAGAAACCCATTTTTGACAATTGCAAGTCCAACTTTGGGAACGAACTCAGGAAGCCAAGGGATATGCCCACCACTTTCCATCTGATTGATAGCATCACCTGGAATAATTCTTTTGAGCACTTCTGCAAGCATGCCCATTACAGCGGAACAAACCCACAACAATGAAGTGACAGATGGATCTTGTAAAACATTACCACTCTCGATCCCACTTTGCCAAAAATTACATGTGTGTAGATCACCAATTACAAATATCCACTTCAAAGCTAAATCAACCATTGGACTAACATGACTCCAAGACCAGATCTCCATGTCATCGCCAACCCATTCCCGGATTTGATTTCCTAGATGCAGCTGTGAAAAGAAATTTGGAAGTCTCGTAGCCAAAGCCTGTAGAACAAGGTAAGTCTCCGCTGAGATGGAAGCAAATTCATGAAGAACACCATTCTCCATAAGCTTTTCAAGTGTAGGTGGATTCAGCCACAGGCACAAGAAAGGGAAAATATCTGCGAAACACGATACAGAATACCCATGCTGAATGCAAACCCTCCAAAATCGTAATTGTTCAATCATCAAAGCCGATGAAAGTTTACAGCTCTCCTGTCCGGATTTGACCCAGTGATCAACAGAGGAAGTATTATGACATAAATGCCATGTCATGATGTGGAAAGCCCCATTCTTTATAAATTTAAGACAATTCTTCTTATCAGATCGAGCCAACACCTTTGATAAACAAACAGAAACAATAACAATCCTATCAGTTATACTATGTACAATTAGAAGAAGTATAAAAATGCTGCCGAAGAATATAAAGAAAAAACTTACCTTCAAAAGAGTAACAGACTTTATCTTAGAAGGATGAATTCCTATGTTCTCTTTTAGTGTAAACCTGTCGACAACTGTCTCAATAAGCCTTTGGCAGTTCATAATTGCATTTGCACATGTTGGGGAATGCCTTGCTATGGCAATAAGTATAGAAATCAAGCATTCTTCCAAAGCTGCTGTGGGGTTTGACTGAAGCCATACAAATTATTAAATTAGTACCTTCAGCAATCTACAAAACCAGACAGAATCAGCACTGATTTTATGACCTACAAGTTACCCTCGCATCAAGCAGGATATTTACACCAAAATATATATATGTGTGTGTGTGTGTGCATATATACACACATATATATGCTGGGGAACTGTTAACATCTGAGAACCTTCTGCATGTAAAACTCAGTTGAAATACCCACCTCAAGAATATAGCGGAGCCTTGGAAGGACTCCCATTCTAACCAAACCTGCAGCAAAATCCTGTCCTGCAACCACTATATCATCTTGTATTGTATGTTTATCTTCAGTTTCGTCATCAATTATATCGTTGTTAAGAGTCAGAATGTTAGATGGCTTAGCATTGTACTTCCAGAATCCACCACAAAGAAAACCAACATCAATCTCAGGTTTGCTATGAAAGACAGGAGCAGTACAGATATCCTTGAGAAATGCTACTTTCTGGAAGCGGATATGTCAAACCTGAAGTAAGCAAATATAGACAAAGAAGAAAAAAGACATTTATATATATGTATTGAAACAAGGAAAAAAGAAGTACCTCTGAGAAATTGAAGAAGCTTTCATTCACGTCACATGTCAATATGCACTGAATGACTTTCGCACAAGCTAGAACTACAGAATTATGATTGTCATCAAGACATATCCTACAAATCAACAAAGTTTTAGTTAAACTGCAAAATCTTGATGTTAAAAGTGAAAAATAACTCAAGAAAATGTTAAAAGCATGATCAGTATTTCGCTTATGAAGATAATGACAAATTGTAGCCATTTAGATCATTGGATAAAAGTTATTGCTCTTTATTATCCAAGAATCTGCTAAGACGAAGAACTATTCCAGCCAAATGCACGCGATAATTAACTATCTTATCAGAAAAACTTAAATCCAGTTCAGAAAATAAGTGCAGGACCTCTGGCTCAAGCAAGTCTCCAGGGATGAGACTATAAAGGGAGATGACTGATTCGTGTCAGGATATAAGCAAAATTAGCAGTAGAAGCATTTAGAAGTCATTCACCTCAGAGATAAAACAAGCTCAGGTTCTGGGCCAAGCGCATAAGCCCAAATAGCTTCCCAGTCGGTATATCTGTTAACTTTATGATCCTTTCCAATGAAGCACCCAACTTGGCCCCGGCAAATATTTTGGACTGCCTTATCAAGAACAGCTAAAATTATATGCAATGCAAGTGCACGTTGGCCTGGAATCTGAAACCAGAAGGCATATAGTAAAAGAAAATAAGTAAAGGATAATAACTTTAACCTGTTGTGAAAGACTATGGAAAACTATGAAATTTATAAAACAAACCGATGCTTGCGAAATGAGCAATCAATAATTAAAATGTAGACTGACCACACTTCGAGTTAGTGCCACCGCCTCTTTGATTGTGTAACCTGCCGCACCAGGATCCCCCTCAGTCCGCAGGAAGTCACGTTCAGCAGCACGCTCTGAAGAACAAAATATATTAAGGGAAGGGATAGTCAAAACTATGTTGAGACAAATGGCCTAGCATTTTTCATGTACTTAAAAAACCATTTAAATGTCCAAAAATGAAACAGAGATTAATCTAAACTCTCTCTCTAAGCAATACCTGGATATCAGATCCTCAGAATCACCTTGGATTAACATTATTTATACTGAACTAAATTTTAACGATACATTACCACTGCTCACTCCCCATGGCATCCCAATTCAGGTACAAGTCATTTAATAAGAATCCAATACAAAATTCCGAAATAGAAGTCTTATATCTTAACCTTTTTTTTTTTTTTTTGGCGCTGAGACCTGAATTTATATCTTACTTTGTTAGCCCATTAAGGCATACAGCTGAAGATAATCAACAATTTAAACAAAATAATTGTCTTACCTGTCTCTGCAACCTCAACAAGATCATTCTCGACGACAGTCCCGTCCAAGGAGAACCTGAGTCCTCTAACTCCCTCTACTCTCTCGCTCCAAGCACTCCACAAGCTGCCACTAGCCGGGCTTGAATTCCGCGCCCCGCCATTGTCAAGTCCACTCTTTGTTTCCTTTGAGGTCATTTTTGTATCCGTACGAGTCACCTCACTCTCAGAGACAGACAAGCCTTTCACGTCCTTTTCACTCTCATTCTGTCCACTATCGCCTTCGGCATTGGCAACAACATCCGGGCTTGGCGACTTTTGCTTCTTCAATTTCTCCTGACCCCTCTTCTTCAGTAGACTCAGCAATGCAGGGTCCAGCTTGTCCATTATCTCAGCTTGTGCTTCCGCAATCTCCTCAGCAGACATTCCCTGCAACCGCGCTCGGTTTTCAGCGTCAATCTCGCTCTCAATCGACACAGTTGCTTGTTTGTTACCAAAATCAGACCCTGAAGAAACCATAGCTGAAGCTGAATGATTTGTCTCCCTTTTCTTCAATATCTCCACTAACGAAGTCTCATCATGATCCTGATTCGAGTAATCAAATTCCATCTGAGCTACAGTACTATCCTTATTATCTTCACTCTCACGAACAGTCTCAATTGATTCTCTATTTTTCTCTCGTCTTTCAGTTTTTGCTGAGCGAATGGTTGACTTCTTCTCACCTGCTACAAGCTCTCTCCAGTTGCTAAAATCAACGCCTTTCTTCTCCTTCCTCTCAACAGGATGAGCAAAAGATGCTATCGCATTATCAACGTCCATAAAATCTCTATCCCCCTCGGCACGCAAACCACCATTATCACCATCACCAGCACTCGCTTTACTCCCAACTGGAGCCCAATGCTGTAAAATCGAACATGCATATCAATCCCCCGAAAAAAATAAAAAATTCAAACTTCCCACTTTTCTCTTCACTTTCTCGGGAAACAAATAAGGTCATGTCCAAATTGTTATCAAATTAACGCTTACCGGGCCATGAGAGCGGTGGCGAGCGACGGGAAAAGGAAGAACGGTGGGGTTTGGGGGGAAGTAGGGTTTGGAAGGTAGTTCGTCGGAAATTCCCTTCTCCACTATACGACCGACCAAGTGGGAGGCTTCGTCTTCACTAACCTGGAGGCCACTGTTTCCGAAGTTCATCTTCGTCCTCTGGTGCGAAGAGGTGTTGGAGTTAGGGTTTCTTTGGGAGGTTTGCTGATTCTTCTTCTTCTTCTTCTTCTCCTCCATGAGCACGGCTGTTGAGAGGAGAGACTTCCTCTGTAACTTAGCCGAATAATGGTTTTTATTTGCAGCAAGGAGGGAATGAGGGGCGATGGGGTTCGGTTGTTTTGAGTGGGCGCATAAACGACGGGTTAGTTAGAAACGACGATAACATTACAAAACGACAAAAATTTATGTAAGTGGACTGATTCGATAAAATCAAACGATTGGCATAATATTAAACGACAGTAACATAGGATCGATAGATCGTTAAAAGATGACAAAATGGAAAACGACAGCAAAAATAAGCGGCGAAGGAATTAAAAACGACAACTTGAAAATGAATTATGAAACAAATTACAGAGTCTATAGGAACGACAACGACGTGAAAAAATGAAGAACATTCAAAACTAATATGTAAAAATTAAAAAAAAAAAAAGAACAGGCAAATGAGAAACAAGAATTCCTCTACAACCAAACCAAAACACAAAAACTTATAGATAGATATATATATATATACATATAACAGTTGGAAAACAACAACAACAGCATTAAAAACTCTAGGCAAAGGATAAACTGACAATTAAAATACAACAAAAAGAAAATGAAAATAAAGGTAAAACGATAACTACTTTGCACGTCATAGTCAATACAAAAGACAACTAATAGTACACAACAAATCAAGAAAAAAGGACATCCAACGAGCACATGTGGAACGACGATATACTGGAAACGACAACTTGGGGTGGGGCGCCCCGGGGGGGGGGGGGGGGGGTTGTGCAAACAAGGATATCATAAAAACGACGGCATCACAACCCGAGGTTTGTACCTCTAAGCGGTTAAAAATAAAGTGATGCTAAATGCTAATTGAGGACATGACAGTTAGAAAGACATTGGCAGATCTAAACGACAACAAAAAGAATTAAATGACAATAACTTAAATAAAAAAAACGGCAACAAAATACTTTGAAAACGTCAATAAAAGAATCATCCATACAAAATTCTAAAATAATCCCTAATATATATCTTATTAATATATATAAAAGAGCCAAAAACTCCTCTCTTTTTTTTTTAACACATGTTATTCCCTCATTTTCTTTCCTTTTTTTTTTTTAATTCTCTTTCATTATTTCCCTTATCTTTTTCTCTCTTTATTTTCTTTAATTGCTAATTTTTATTTTCTCCTTTATTTTATTTAAAAAATTCTCCATGCATAAATTATTATTATTTTTATGACCATTTCAGATTCTCAACTAATATTTTTCGTAATATTTGGCCTTAGTTAAATACTGATCCAAATTCTACGAAAATTTTGATAAATATATGCATTTTTTTTATTTTTACTCTTTAAAACTATTATTTATTTTCGTTCACATGCTGATCTATTTTATGTTTGCTTTCTTTCATCATATTTAATTTTTAATTTTCATTCTTTTTTGCCCATAGTGAAGTAAATTTTTAGTAAATGTGTCATTACTTAGACATTTTTTTCACCATCTCAATTATTATATTCTCATAACACCACTCAATTAACTTTCTACATGATTTGTAACTCCTCTTCAATTTGTTGTTATTTAATTATTTTCTAATAATACCTCGTAATTAATTTTTTTGTTTAATAAATTACTTAAACGTGCCTACAACAACTAGTATATATATAACAATTTAGCAACAAAAATGCAAATTAGAAAAAGCACGTAAAGGAAAATAGCAATAAAAATAAAAACGACAATAAAAACGTGGATGACGTTAGAAACGATGACCAACTTGGAAAGATCGCACAAAAGAACCAACAAAACTTGATAAACGACGGGCATTTGAGAACGAAAAAGTAAAACCTTGAAAAACGACAACGAAAAGGAAAAATACATCGAGTTGAGAGAAGACTGCCTCTTCGTCCATTTACTCTCCCATTTTTCTAGCCAATTTTCCCATCCTTTTCCGGAAAATCATTTCCATGGCAAATTGGTCGCAACTCCCCGCCGAACTCTTGGAGGAAATCGCCAGACGCCTCGAGAGCTCAACTTACCTCCTCCGCTTCCGCTCCGTCTGCTCTTCATGGCGATCCTCCGTCTCCCCCAGGCCTCGCAGTCTCCCTGGCCGCTTCCCCTTCCTCCCGAACGACGGAATTTCCGACACCACCTGGGGCTTCCACCTCTTTAAACGCACCGTCTTCCTCCTCGGGCCGCCGCCAAATTCCGACCCTCCCAATCGCGATCTCTGGCTGGTCAAGGTCGAAGACGACGCCCCGACACGAATGCACCTCCTCAACCCCCTCTCCAGGTTCCAAATCAATCCCCTTCCCGAGAATTTCCCCAAGGTACTGGACATTTCCCAATTTAGGCTTTTCGAATTAGGTCAAGAATTCGTCCTGCACTACATGCATTTAAGGTCTTTCGGCAATTCCTTAGGCGATGCCGGTAATCTATATATGGAGAAGGTTGTTTTCAAGTTTTTGGATTCCGATTCGAGTAATTTCGTGTTGCTCACGATTCACGTCTCTGGGAAATTAGCCATGTACAGGTCTGGGGACAAGCGGTGGAATATAATCCACGAAATGCCGTCCCCGTACGACGATGTGATACTCTTCGCCGGCGACTTCTACGCGGTCGATAGCACGGCCGTGCCGTGCTCGTCGGGTTGTCGTCCTCGAATGTCGGTCTGGTTGCGAGGCCGGTGTTTGGCGGGGACAAGAAGTTTCTGGTGGAGTCAAGTGGTGAGCTTTTGATGGTTGATATGTACTTAAGCATGGCTGCTAGTACAGAAGTGGATATGGGGGATCAAAATGACGATGCTTTTGAGCAGTTTGACTTGTGTATGGGAGAGAGAACAGTGAGATTCAAAGTGTTTAAGCTTGATAGAGAGGAGAAGAAGTGGGTGGAGGTGAAAAGCTTGGATGATCGGGTATTGTTTTTGGGAGATGATTGCACGTTCTCTGCCTCTGCCTCTGATTTATCTTGTTGCAGGAATTGTATATTTTTCACCGATAATTTCTTCTATACCGGTGGTGAAGAAGACGGTGTGTTTAGGGGTCGTGACATAGGTGTTTTTGACATGGAAAACGGTAGCATTGCAGCTTTAACTGATAACCCGGAGTATTCAAAGTTGTTCTGGCCACCCCCCGATTGGATTTTGTTGTCCACATCAGGAGTAAGTGAGCTTGTGATCTTGTGTGTTTGTATCATGTTTCTTCCTTACTCTGGTTTGGTTATGATTGTTAGATTACAGTACCTAATGCCTTTTGTTCTATCAACTTTACCAAGTCGTGCTAGTTCGTGGCATGTCCACTTTGTTGAAACTATGAAATTTTCTACAACTGATCTCAATAACCAGGGATTCTATACGAATTGCTTGATAGGACATTATTCCATTTTTCATTTTGATAGTCCTTGTTCAAGGTTTGGTGCCAGTTTCTAGATCATTTGGCAGTTGGCACATTGCGGAAAAAGACTGAATATCGGTTTATAGATGGCATGTCCTTTGGTTTTCGAAGTGCATACTTGTATGGCAACAATGTGAAAAAGAGATCCATGATGGAAGATGTTCAATTTACTTGACTGTATAACTATTTTTATAATTCGTATTTTTACTTTTTTGTTTACGTATTATTGAAGGCAACGTCAACTGATTCAACAGAGGCAAGCCAGGTACAAGCTCAGCTTGAAGAACTGAACTTGTGATTCTGTGAAGTGGAAATTTCTCTCCAGGTGTTTTCGCCGTCCAAATGGTAAATCAGTAGGTCCAATTGCCTACTCGATCAGTTCGCAAATTGAGGACTTGAGTGACAGTCTTTCCACCCAAAAGTGCAGGCCAAAAGCAAATGTTTCACCGGATGCTTACCAAGCGAAGCGCCATAAAGAACGAAAGATAAATCAAGTGCTGACATTCTAGTCCCCTTCTTTCTGTTAAACGTACAGCAAGCAATCTTTTTAGCTGTTCTCTAGTCATAAAGATTTCGCTTTTTTCTTTTCACATAAATTGATGAACAGATGTATATTATTTCCAGTATTGTTCTGCAGTTACTTAATGTTGATTAAAGTAACTTAAGAAACTCTTCCAGTAAACTTCTTCGAAGACTGTTTTTGCAATTTTTTGTCATTATTATATACGGTCGTGGGTAAACTGAATGTTTGATAAAAATAAAAAATAAAAAAAGATTCATAATGAAAATAAAAATGAAAATCACTATCAAGAACCAGACAACCAAAACATTCGACTGGAGCTACTGAAGAGGAAACTGGAAATGAACGAAGAGAAGTTTTCGTAATAGCATTTGAGGGTACATAAAACAAGCATAACAAATATTTTCATCTATAACCTGATGAAAAGTCATGGTCAAAACTTAATCTATTCTAAATCTACAGCTAAACAATTTACATACTTAACCCACCAATATATACCACCGAGAACCACAAAACCAGTTCTGTGATTTCGTTGACAATATCGATGAACTTCTTCAGATCAATGTCAACTAGGATGCCAAGTCAATTTCTCTCAATCTCGCTCTGGTGCATCTCCACTAGAACGTCTAGCGCTTAGGTTCCCGGCATAAGACCACACCCTCTCAAATTCCGCTGCAACTAATTTTTCTTTCCGGTCCGGTGTTTCCTTAAGGTAGGACTTTTTTACCGAGAGAGGTGTCCTTCCTGGACTTCCACTTACCGGCGTTGAAGAAAATAAGGTTGGAGTTGCAAGTGGAGAGGCATAAGGAGTGTGATGGATGGAGAAAGGACTTGGAGACATCCTCTTTTGAATAGGAAGACCACCCAAACCTCCTTTGCTGAATAGAGGCAATGATTCAGCAGCCACACATCGTCTTACGGCGTCATCAACATAGAGAATATCATCAATCCTTGCCATTATGTTGAAGGCCAGACTCTCCGTCACCCTCGAGTAGCTCTCAAGAATTGACTGCCCAACATCCTGCAATGAAAATAAAATTCGTCTTAGTAATCACTAATCCTATCAGATTACGTATTCATTTGATAGAGAGTGTAAAGAATTTCTACGATTCATAAAAACGGTATATACTTTGTTGTACTGAATTTTGTTCATGTCCAGTGCAGTTTGTGGAAGACCAGGAAAACGATTTCGCAGGTTGTGTAAGAGTGTTTCTGCCCGTTGAGATAACAAAAGATTTTTCTCAGTATAAGAAACAAGGCCTTTAACCTTGCCACCCCATGTTGAGCGTTTCTTCCCTTTCTTATGAGTAGAATGTTTTCTGTGGTCCTTTTGCTTCCAGATGTGCACAGCTGCCTCAATTCTGTTCACTATCTCCAGAGTCTGATGTTCGGATGAGAGGTCCAGACAATCAAGAAGACATTCTGGTGAGAACTGCTCAGCTGTTACGTAGCGATAAATGATATCCCCCAGACAAACTTTTCCACTCTGCAATTTCAATCAGACAACAAATAAAGTCAGTGCCCCGTCGCTTTGTGCATGATCTGCTTCTGTAATATTAATACAAGCAACAACTCTACATTTTTTTCAATCTCCAAACAACAAAGTCTTAAGAAAACTAAGCACATTTTCAATCGTTAACTGCAAAGAACAACAAACATTTTTGTGCAAATCCAACAAATTCCAACTCATTAACATTAAACAACCAACCATAGAATACATGTTAATTTGATGCTGGAATCCCATACCTTGGGCAATGACTCCAAGTAGGGTCTTGGTATCTCCATCTCAGCAAGCACGCTACTATTAATCGCCATAGCAGCCTTCAGTATCTGGTTGGTACAGTCCCTACATTGCTGCAACTTCTTCCTGGCATCCTCGGACAACCCACTCGGGGGAACTTTCGGACAGGGCAGCCACCACTTCTCTTCCTGCCTGATCGAAGGCCTACCACCAGGCATACCAAGCGCATCGCCACCATCACCAGAATCACCGAAAATTATACCACGATCTACATAACAGAATTCGGTATCGCAAAACCCGTCAAGCATGCTTAGAAGCATTGCATCAAGCTTTTTCAGGGCAGGGAGGTTCATGTACAAGTCCAAGCGGGGTCGAGTGGCCATGACTTCATACGTGCCACCACCAGGGAACTGCTGTATGGAAGGCACAAGCTCGACAATTGAATCGCTCACGCAAAGAAGCCACTCCATTTCTCTGCGCCACATTGCCTTCTTCTGCGGGGCAAGAGGCTCTAGCCTCCAGAGTTCGCCAAACACGGTCGCTGAAATTCCAACCCAGAAAGTTGAGTTTAGAAAAAATCAGAAATTATAATTGTATTCCGGGAAATACCAGCCCATATAAACCTGTATACTCAGAGGCACGGAGATTAACCAGAAAGATTGGTTATGGCATTAGAGATGGCGAGGGCGGTGCAGACTCCTTTTCCACCACCCGACAGATCTTCTCCAAGCAAAAGCTTCGCAAACCTCTCCTTCATCATCTCAACCTCTGCATTTACATAATAAGAACATAATAAATTGTAAATAATTAATATTTTTTTATCTTTTTTTTTTTTCAGATGTAAAGAGTCATTTCTCATTAAATCTTTTTCCCGGGAACCAAACAGCAGAAATGCAATATCTCAAGCTTAAATAAGTCCTCATTTTTCATAATTTTCAGAACAAGCCTATTCGTGAAAAATTAAAAAAAAAAAAAAGTAATAAAAATAAAGAAAAAAAAACTGTAAAAATTGCATAGAAATTACAAACCGGACAAATCAGGCTCTCGCTTCTCTGACTTATTTCCCCAGCCGACAACTTCCTTCCCTCCGATCAACGGAAGCATAATCGGAGTCGGAAACAAAAATTTCCCGCCGACCTGAGGACGGGGAGACGACGTCATCGAGCTTGAAGCTCCCTCGCAGTCAAACCGCCGGCACGAGAAGCTACTGCAACTCTCGGACTCGCTAACGTCGGCGCTCAGGCTGTAGCTCCCGCACCTCTCGCTCTGCTGATCGGAGCCGTCGTCGTCGGACACACTTCCCATCGCCAAAACAGATCAAACACCACCACCACAGACAGATCTCAGACGCACATTGCCTCCCGTGAGGCTCACCGCAGCAGATTCAGCCCAGAACCCACCTTTCCCGTGGTCTGCAAAAAAAAATAAAAAAAAAAAAAAGAAATTCCCGTAGAGAAGAAAGGAACGGAAGAAGATAGACAGGAGTGGTGGGAGTGATGATTGAGTGGTAAGGCAGAATTTAGATAAAGCAAACTTCAGGCTTTACTGTTTCTCTCTCCTCTCTCTGTCTCTCTCTCTTCAAAAATGCTATTTACCTTGGTATTGGCTTTTAGTACTGGTACTACCACTAGCACTACTGATAAAGAGCCACGAGCTAAACTGCTGAAAAAATAAAAAAATAAAAAAGAAAAGCCTCCAAAAAGCAAAAGTGACGCCGTCTGGAGAGGATTTTCTCTTTCCGTAATAGCGCCCGACAAGATTCCTTTTCCCCTGGGCCCCACTCTGCCGTGCTACACCTACATTTTCTTTATGACGTGGCGCTCTTTGCTGACGTGTGTGGGCCCTCAGCCGTTGATTTGCGTTCTGATGGAGGGAAATTCGGTGTTTTTGCGTGGGAAGAGACGAAACGGCGGTTAGTTTTGTTTTTGTTTTCTCTCTCTATTGTTTCGCGCGGAGAATGGTTAGTAAACGGCCCATTCTAAAATTGATTAGCCGTGGGCTCGTCTCCCCAAGCGCGTAATTACAATTAATGCCTCTGATCGCATCGTTGTCAGCGGAATTATTGAAATGTTTTCCGTATTAAGGATTTTTTTCAAACTTCAGTGTAATTAATCTCGTGATTAAAAAAATCCAAGCGGTTAGTATTGCGAGGATTAGGATCAGTACGATGATCCTGGGCCGTTGATCATGATTTCGATCGTTGAGATCTCCGTATAATTTGGGTGGGTCCCACAGTAATTTTCTTTCATTCCCCTCGTTAGAACGAATCTTTCATTTTGTGTGGAGTAGAAGTATTCGGGCTGCGGATATGATTACAGACATTAACATATACGACTTGTGTATGTGTGTGTATATATATAAATTAGTTAGTACGCAAATTTCCAAATTTGTATTATGATTCTCATTACCTAGATCCAACACATTGAGAAATGGTTTTATTCGCTTTTCTCATTTTTTTGCTAAAAATGAGAACCTCGAAACACGTGTCGTCTCATGATTCGGTGCAACATTCTTTAGCTGATTAAATTTCAGCCAATGATCATGAAGGGATTCGAAATCAGCCAAAAATTAGGATGAAATTTTGTGCTCTTGTGTGAGGACCACCATAGCAATTTTCATGGTCATCCACGTGAACAGCCTCTGTGGGCCCGGGCGAATAGGCCGGCCTGTCGGTGGCCACTAATGGGCCTTGGACAGGAAGCCTAAAAGAAAGCACTTTACGTGCCTGACTCAATTCCTTTGTGATTGTTTTTGCATTTCATTTATGGTGGGTTATTTTTTACCGAATCAAGACCGTTGATCTGGACGATCAGGAGAACTGCCGGGTTGTAAATGTCTTGATTTTATTGTAAAATATAATGCTGATTCCCCCTTACTTTAATTCTTGGAATATTAATGGGTATTTAATGTCGTTTTATAATTTTCTGGCCTGTATTTACTTATTGACTACTTGGTGACTTTGTAACGGGGAGTTAAATGAAATTACTGATTTCCAAGAGATTATAAAGTAATTAAAGTCATTAACAATCCCAATGACGTTTTGACCTTTGGGATATAAGTACAATTAGCAAGTGTCATGCCTCGTGCAAAAATGTCGATTCGGCTGATTAAACGGTCAAGATTCTTAAGAGCAAAAAAATAAATAAAATAATTTTAAAAAAAAAGGACGTTCAAGATGTTCAGGACTAAATCAGACCTTTAAAATTTAATCAAATAATAAAAATAATAACAAGAAAATTTGCGATCTTTTTTTTTTTTTGGTAATTAAAAAAAAACTTGCTTTTGAAAGAAACAATGGTTTGTTTGACAAGTTTTTCTAAAACTGTTTTTGACTTTCTCGGTCCAAAAGCAGTTTTTGAAAGTATTTTAGATAATCTGTTAAAAGAGCTTACAGTTTTTGAAGTGCTTTCTATCAAAGTCAAAAAATATGATTCTTGATAAAAGCTCTTTTAAATAGACATTAAAACTTATAACAAAATTTAGATTGCACATTATAAACTTCATGTAATATTTTTAGTATTTATTAAAATATTTTAAAAATCATTTTGACCTCAAAAGTTTTTTGTTTCCAAATACTTACTGAGAAATCACAATTTTTACTTTTTTTTTTCTTTTATTAATTAGAAACAAAAACAAAAACTCTATTAAACAGGCCCAAAATACAATTTCCTATGACATACTTTTCGTTGTTTGCACTCAAGTTCAATAGTTGCAGCTACTAATATGAATTTATAATGCAATTTCTCCTTTAATTGTTTCATTGCCAATGTTAGAGTAAAATTTCAAGAATTTGGTTATTATAATTTCACTGAAATTGAGTTTTTATATTCAAACTTATTATTGTTATTTATGCTATTAATTGTCATTATTATTTGGATCTTCACGAGTTCTTTTTTACCATAGATTTTCCGTTCATCGTGATCTCTTCAGAGTTCGTCTTACGTGAATATACATTTATATTAAGAACATGATTTTGATATTATTTATTAAAATTTTTGAGGTTTCGTTGTAAAACACTAACCTATTCAGAGAAGCAATTAAATCCTCCTAAAATCCATTATCAGTTTTATGTCTAGTTGATGTGAAACTTTTCTTCCTTTGTACACTTCAAATAATCAATATGCTTGTCTTAAAAAAATAAAAATAAAAATTGTGATTATCTCTAGCCAAAAAAAAAATATATATATATATACACATATGTTTACCTAATTATCGTAGGAACGAGGAAGGAGAGTGCAAGTACTTGCCCAAATTTGTCGCATCATGCCATTGGAGACCAAGAACAAACAATAAAGTGAAACTTCTAAAGTAGCTTCGAGGATTATGTCCCACCTCCATTTCGTACGTTTGTTTTTTTCCTGCATTTATTCATTAAGACAATAACTTGTACTAACAAGATGAATGGCGTTGGGCCACCTTTTTCATGTTGATTAAGTTCTGTTCGTTGTTCCAATCTATAATCTATATTTTAAATTTAACTTATATATAATCGGAGAATGACATTGCACTTAGTTTTGTACTTTAACCTATATGTTTTTAATCTTTTTATTTTTTTTTTTTAATGATTAAGCAATTTACTAAATTTACTACTGAAGAAGTTATTTAGAATATATGAAGGTAAATATTTGCTCTTAGTAGATAGCTGCTGCTAAGGTAAATAAGATATTTACTCATAGTAAATAACTGTTATTTACTTTTTTAAGTTCTTAAAAAAAAAAAAAGATATTTACTTTTGATTAAAAAATGCATGCCCGACAGAGTCTTGTTCCTTTTGAGGAAATCAAATTCCTTAGATATGTTCGGTTTGAGAATCATGGGACTCCCCAAATCCTACACTTGTTTCTTTTCGATAAGCCAACTTATATGCACATGCTTGGATGGAGGTGTTCTTTGAAAAAACAAGGTCAGTTTTCGTGGCATTTACACGTTAATCAGACCAACGGTCATATTTGGCTAAGTAAGATAAGAGGGAATAAACTAGGAATAACGACGAGCATCTCCTTCCTAAGAATCAACCGACAAATAACTTCCGAAGCAATGATGAAAAAGATAAGAGGATCACCTTGCCTCCTGTCTCTATTCGGAGCAAACTTCTTCAATGGGCTACCTACCACTTGGGGACGTTGAGAAAGATATGATAGAAATACATTGCTCCACCATGGAGACAAAATGGTACAAGGAGAAAGTAACCCAAATAACCGAAGCACTAGGAGAAGAAACTGTCATTCAAGTCGATCGTATGCCTTTTGCACATCGATTTTTTACTCCGAGAAGTCCCCTACGCCTCTCTTCTTGCACATTTTGTTCAAAATCTCTCGAGTTTTCTCCAATCCAATTATTTGGGACAAATTTTGACTTGAATGTATGTAGGACGTTTGGTTTTCAATCTCAATCTCAATCTCAACACACTCCGTGTTCATTCAGATCAAAGGTCTAAATTCACAATTTAAATAGTAAGTTTCAATTTTATGAGAAAAATACTCTTAAGGAAAAAAGGACTTTAAAATGTTAATTAAAAGGGAGTGTCAAATGGAAGACCAACGCTACATAACCTAGTGATCAAATAGGGATCTTAAATAAGAGCCATGAATAAGGAATCAGTAGAAGGACGAAAAAAGGCTAAAAACCTCTGATAATAAAAATAAATAGTATAAAACTTTTTGGGTTATGACATATAACATATGTATGATAAATAATGTATTTACCAAACATATTCAAAACAAAAATTATCTTAAAATATTCAAAAGTAAAGTATTTACGAATATATTTTTAATACCTTAAAAAAATTATAAATAAATAATTTTCATAAATATATTATTTATCTTATATTTTGTTTGGTTTACATGTTCAACTCCAATCAAATTGTACTTTTTCGTTTAGATTTTTGTTTTTGTTTTTTTTCTAGAAAAATCAACAAAAATTATAACTAATTTTTAAAAAATCAATCAACTTTAATTTGAAAATTTCAACTTTAACTAGGGATCCAAACTGAAGCTTATCACTTTTTAAGATATACTATTTACTTTAAAATTTTTTAAAAAAAAAATACCTTATTTGCTGATATTTTTCCGAGGAATCTTGGAGGCAGTATGCTACTTAAGGTCCAAAGGCCCAAATTTTAAGTTTATTTGGGCATTAAGACAGAAGGCCCAATGTTTAACATTTTTCAGATTTATTTATTTATTTTTTCCTAGTCGGTGAACTATCTCGATTAGCTGGAGTTTTCTCGTCCCCGGCAGACCTTCATCACACCATTTCAATTTTCCGATCCTCGGGCGTTGCACCATAGTTGTCGCCGTTAGGGTTTCGAAATCCAAGCGAGCGACGATGCCGAAGAAGATGGGAGTGAACAGTAAAGCGGAGGAGGCTAGGGCTCGGAAGAGCGCCGCCGAAACCGAGCGCAAGCAGCAAGAGACCCGGGAGAAGGAGGATCAGTACTGGCGCGAAGCCGAGGGCGCCAAGTCCCGCTCCGCCAAGAAACGCGAGGACGAGGCCGAGAAGCGAGCCGAGGCGTCCGCGCGCCGAGCCGAGGCCCGCCGCCTGGCGGAGCAGGAGCAGAAGGAGCTTGAGAGGCTGGCGAAGAAGCCGGATAAGAAGGCCAACCGAGTCTCGATCCCCGTTCCCAAGGTCACGGAGGTCGAGCTGCGGAAGCGCCGCGAGGAGGAGCAGGCGGCTCTGCAGAAGAGAGCCGAGGAGACGAAGAAGCAGCAAAGTCGGACCGCCGCGGAGGAGGAGTACGAGAGGATGGTACTGGTCACGAACACCAATCGCGACGATTCGGTTATTGAGGCGAGGACGGTCGATGAGGCGATCGCTCGGATGACGGTGGTGGATAACCTGCCGTTGATCGGCACCCGGAGAGGAGGCTCAAGGCTTCGTTTAAGGTGCGAATTTGACAATTTCTCATTGTCGCTATTCCGCTTTTTTTTTTTTTTTTTTTTTTAAATAAATTATTACATTGCGAACTTTTGGATGAATTTCGAGCCATTAATATATAGTTTATTGAGACTGGGAAATCTATATACACATTGTCTAGAATTGAAGAGAAAATATTGTCAGATCTCATCCATTTCTATTCCAGTTGAATTGTGCTTCGCTGTGGTGATTTCGTGAATGCCTAGTTACTATAAGACAAAATTTTTGCTTAATTACTTATGAGACGGAGTTGGTCAATAAAGAGATGAGTTTGATTGATAGGAACTGCTGCAAATGGTGGCATCGTGTATCTTTCTTATCTGGATGCTTGCATCTCGAGCAATACAATTGAAATTAAGAGCTAAACAGGGCAAAAAAACTGATTTTATTGAGAGTCCATCTGAATTAAATACGGCCCCTCAGGGGATGTGCCAAAGCCTAGAGTTTATACTCTGTGAAGTTGTGCTTTAGTCAGTTTTGTTTTTAATGGCATTGTTCGAGTAGGGAAAAATCAGTGATCTGCTTGGTTTTTTGTAATTTTTTGTTTGCTGGCAGTATTATCACCCCGTTATTGGTTTTAATCTATGTGTTGGCAGTTGTAGTGTTGGATTTATAAGTCGAATTTTTTAAAAGAATTAGAGTGGAGCCTTCTCTACTGGATTTGCAGGTTGTTATCAGTTTAATCCGATAAAACCATTGGAAATATGCATTTTGTGGTGGACTAGTTACTCTGCTCATAATCCGTGCCTTAGCAAGTTGATAGAGAAATGTATTTCTGTGGATGGTACTTGAGCTTGCTTTTCATAACATCAAGAATAGTCGAGTATAATTAACAGTGGTTTGGATGAAAAGTAATGCTAGTGAATCAATTTTACAGTATAGGTGGCCTGTAAACAATTAATTCTTTTTGTACTTGTAGGCTTTTGAGGAAGCTGAGCTTCCCAGGCTGAAGGAAGAAAAACCCGGTCTTACTCACACACAATACAAAGACATGATATGGAAGCTGTGGAAGAAATCTCCGGACAATCCCCTTAATCAGGTATGGTTTAGAACTTAAATTCATCTTCTAGGTACGTGAACATGTGGTTTACCATGTCAGCTTTTCTCAAGCTAAGATGCTTCAGTGTCTATCTCTAAAAGCAATCGTTATTAGACATTCATCCTGATAGATTGATATTAAGATTCTAACCAACTTATTTTGGATAAGTCTTTCCTACTTAATTTTTACTTTTGCATTTGCAGGTTGCTGAGTGATGACAACTACATCTTCACTGTAAGATAGCAGATGGATTTTTCTGCTGGATTATTGTCAAATAGGATCGATCACACTCTGATGAGGCCTGCATATTCGGCTTAATTAGACTGTGTGGTTTCTTTTCTACTATTTGTGCTTTGTCCACTCAATAAAATCTGAATGACAATAATAGCCCTCTCATCCTTGGTTCTGTTTAGCTTGATTGTATCCTAGTTATGTGGTCACGAAATATGCTGCATGTTTCTTTGTCTTTCCCGGACTCTGTAAACTGTTGACTGAGGTGTAAATGTATATCCGGTGAAAGTAGCGTACCACTTTCCTGCCTTTAGGCAATGGTATGCATAGTTTATCTTATATTAGCTAGAGTACAAATTGATCATTTACCCTTAGGTGTGGGATCTCTGTGTCAAGGTAAAGTGTAATTTTTTGTATTATAGCATATAAGGGCTTATAAGTTTGTCATTGTCAATTTCCCGAAAGAATTAGGTTAGAGACCCCCATTCTAATATCAACTTTTTTGGTATTAGCATAAGTGACATGTGAGTTGTGGTTCTGTTATTGATAGGTCTTTCGAAAACTACTGTATCAATTAGGCGGTAAGAAACCGGTATTTGATTAATCAGAGTAGTTCACAACACGACTTTAATTTAGGATTAGAACATGAATCATGACGTGATTTCATAATAAATGATTTGGTTGCTAGTACATTCTACCATCTTACCCAGTGAACCGGTGTTTGATTAATCAGAGTAGTTCACAACACGACTTTAATTTAGGATTAGAACATGAATCATGACGTGATTTCATAATAAATGATTTGGTTGCTAGTACATTCTACCATCTTACCCAGTGAACCATTGGTAATCGTTTTCAGTAAAATTGAATGCAACTACAGGTTCTGTCGTTGCCATTGCTTTGAGATTAATAGGTACGAAAACTTTCGAGGTTTAGGTCGTTTTGAACTTTTAAGGATTGACCAAAGTCTATGTAGTGTTGGGAAAATAAACATGGTAAAGTTCTACTTGATAAATGAAATGGGGAAGCCAAAGGGGCCTATATTGGAGACATAAATGTGGTAGTGGGTAAACTTCGTGTAGGCATGGTGGTTTGTTGGAATTTAATGGTGCTAATTAACAATGGTACTCCATGTTCGAACCCAGCCGACTGTTCGTTGCTTCATTAGATATCCATTTATTATGTTTTGTTTTTCTTGTATGCCCCCCTCTCTCTCTCTCTTTCTTTCTTTCTAGAGACTTAGCTTGCGTTTGATTCCTTAGTTGGAAATAAAATTTTAAGTTGAAGTTTGTTGAATTTTCAAAAACTAGTTATAAATTTTGTTGATTTTTCAGAAAAAATAGAAATTGAGATAAAAAAGTACAATTTAATTAGAGTTAAACTTAAATACCAAACAAAGTTAATGATAAAAAGAAACCCTAGTCTCGCATTATAAAACACAATAATAATAATAATGATAATAGACAAATAAGGGTATTGGGTCGCTCTTAATAGATTAACCTTTTAAGATGAGGTTCACTCACTTAGGAATCTCAAATTCAACATTGTATCAAAGCTTACAAAGCTCGAACAAGCGACTTGATTTATCCAATATAAGATCTTGCAGGGCTTATATCGTAAAAACAAAACACATTTAAGGGTTCTAATCCTTTATCTTCTTGCTCGCTTCACAACAACCGTGTTTTGTCTTTCAATCTATTGTTGTTTCTTCCATCCTTTGTGATGTTTTTGTTGCTTTTCTTTTCTTATTTTTGGGGGAAAAAAAAAGTTATGAAGAGGAAATTATTGTTCCGAGAACATTGTCCCAAAATAAATAAATAAATAGCAGGAAGCAAGAAAATTTTACTTCCAAGCAATGTCCTACTGCAGTAGTTTTGTACTACTGGTTTAGTATTTACATTATACGGCTTGGAAATGAGGCTGGTTGGATATTGCCATAACTTCCTACCAACTGCCAATAAATGGTTGAACCCATCATCTAGAAGGGTAGCTCAACAATGGTTCCACTAAACATGTCTTCTTATCACAACAAAGTTCTTACCAGAAATCAGGGCAGCAGATAGCCCCCAACTCCCAAAACTAAATACAAAAACCAATTCTTTTGGTGCAATGAGAAGTTACCTAAGCACCAATTACCGTTTTCTTGACGATGGTTGGAATTACGAGGATTAATCTCCAAAAGTTAACATTCCGGTCCAAGACAGAGGAAAAGAGAACGATCATCGTCGGCCTGAAGTGCGATAATTATAGCAGAGAGATACTTATCCGTCTGCTGACTTCGGTTGTTAAATCGGGGGACAATGTGTTGGCTATTCATGTTCAGGACTCTGATGACTGCTTTGATCCAAACACTTTCCACATCCATGAAGATCTCTGCAAGTCCAAGCAGGTAGGTAGCTTTAACCTTCTACTGATCACTGAAATGATTTAAAAAAAAAAAAAAATCCCGATACAAAGCCAAGGCCTCGATTTGTTTACTGATCAATGCAGGTTGATTTCCAAGTCAAGGTATGTCTAGGTGATTCATACATTTCTGTGTTGACTCACCAAGTAAGGCTCACATATGCGACAATACTTGCACTTGGATCGAATCTCTCAGGGTATACTAACTGAAAAAAAATATCTTTCTTTCTCAACTATTTTCCTTTTCTCTACTCTTAAACATGTTCTCTATTCGTCGGACAGACCCAATGTTGCGGCTCTTAGTTCTTGTCTTAAAGGATTGCCTCCAACATGTACTCTTCTTGTGATGAACAATGTGGGAAGAATCCTACTCGAAAGGCCTGGAACTTCCCAGCAGGGCTCTAGGAGGGTTGTCCTAAGGCAATCCTTATCGACTCCCAATTACACTGGTTGTACTAACTGTATTAACAGTCAGTCTTCGGTTTCTGACCGCCGCCTAATTAAGTCGTTTACGGCCCCATCTCCCTCAACACCAACAACAGCACCATCATTAAGCAACAGAACAGGATTGTTCAGTCTGAAGAAGCCGGTGCAGGTTCCAAACTTGATGGCTCGAAAGCTCTTTCAGCGCCTCTCAATCCTGGAAACAGAAGGGTATTGCAGCAAGCATTTCTCGCCGCAGGAGCTTCGTTGGGCAACAAACAATTTCAACCCCATAATGGTGATAGGAGAGGGTGCGAAGAGCAGAGTTTACCGAGCCGTTCTTGAGGACGGTCAAACTGCGGCTGTGAAAGTTTTGAAGAAAGCCAGCTGGGCTGCAGAGGATCTGCTGCGAGAGATAGATCTGTTGTCAAGAATAAAGCATGAAAATATCATTCGGATAATTGGATACTGTGATTGCAGGGATGTGCAGGCGATTGTGTATGAAATTTTGAGAGGAAGCTTGAAGGAGAATTTGAGAAGATTGGATTGGAGTGAAAGAATGAGTGTGGCGCTTGGTGTAGCCAAGGCGCTGAACTATCTTCACCATTGTTGTGACCCTCCCATCATTCATAGAGATGTGAAGTCTTCTAACATTCTCCTCTCCGACAACTTTGAGCCCCAAGTAAGTGTTTTCTCGTATTTGCCTTCCAATAACCTTTTATTATGCAAGTCTCAGTGTCTTTGGATTCTTGGAAAACAGAAGGTCTTTGTTTGGTGTCCAGTTTGTCTCCAAGTATTGATTGAGAAGTCGAAATATATTTGTTGGCCCTTTGCATCTTATCTAGTCGTTTTCAACTGTGGGGTAGAGTTTCACCTGATTTTAGTTGTCAGATTGAAAGAAAAAGTAAAAAGTAGGAATGGTAATCCGTCAATATTATCTTCTGTGACTCAACCGTTGTCAATTTGCAACTCTCGGTTGGCCACTCAACCGTTAACTATGTTCTTGCTATCTTGTACTTGTAGCATTTACAATTATTTAAAAACTATTTTAACTAACTTTAGTTGACTCTTTCTTTAATTTGAGCTCCAACGCCTAAAAAATATTTTGCTTCCAATTTCTTTAGCTGTCGGATTTTGGATCAGCAATAGCACTCCGTCAACCACATCAGACTTCGTCAAACACAAATCCAGTCTCTGTGGTTGGCACCTTTGGATACTTGGCCCCAGAGTACATGATGTATGGAAAGATTGATGAGAAGGTAGATGTATACTCCTTTGGAGTTGTGCTTCTAGAACTCATCACTGGCAAGGACGCTATTCAAACGGACAAGGCTATTCATGAAAGCTTAGTCCTTTGGGTATAAACTCTCTTTCTTTTTTTCTTTTTTTTTTTAAATAATTTTTTTTGGCCTTTTGAGTTCATATTAGTTCCTTCCTCTAATTCTATGCCTCGTTGACTTGCAGGCAAGGTCCTTTCTCAGCTACGGTCTATGCGAGCGACTAATCGATCCTTACCTTTATGAAGACTACAACAAGGAAGAAATGAAGCTAATGATGGTCGCAGCACGCCTTTGCCTTCATGCATTCGTCTTCAAGAAGACCCACTATGAAAACCGTAAGCTCCACTGGTTAAATCATTTTGGTTTTCTCAATCCTTTCAATTATCGAATCATGAGTATTTATGGATCTGCTTTTTTCTTAGTAATTGTATTTCATGGCTTTTATGTGTCGCGTCCCACATTTTGTCATGTGACAGTATCGCAGTATTGATTGAAAAGTAGATCCAAGAAGATTATTGTTGTGTTGTGTTATGTTTGGGCAGATACTGAGGCTATTTGAGGAACCAGAGTACTGGATAAGTATGCAGAGGGAAAGGGATGAGTTCCTGAGTGGTATTAGTGCCAAGTGCGAAGTCGACCTTTGGAGACGCGACGACTCCGTTACTAGTGATCTGGAAGAAATCTAGCCATGTTATGCTAACTTATTAGTTATCTACAGATAAAAACTGAACCAAAAAAAAAGGTACTACTAACTAAAGCGTCGGGTCAGTAACCGCTAACAAGGAAAATGATCCGGAATTTGTGTCATTTGGAAGGGCATTAGAATTATCTTATAAGGATGATAAGAATAATATTAGAGAATATCAGTGATGTTTAACATAACATCACTCACTACTAGAGGTGTGTCCCACAATATAGGACTCACTTTTTTATTAGTGTCATTTGAACATCGTTGATGTTCCCTTATATTTTTTAGATGGTAAGCTCTTAACGAAAAGAAAAGAGAAGAATGCAAGTACATGAACTTTACATCCTGTTAAATTTAATGAAAATACACCTATTTTCAAGACCAGGTGTTTCTTTTTTTTTTTTTTTTTTCCCTCTTAAACGTGAGTTCTCCACGGATATCATTGTCTGTCCATTTGAAGTTACCGAAGTTGATTCCTTGATTTCCTTCTGACTTTGACTCAACGAGTCCTTCAAAACGACAACAATTCCAACGATAAAGCATTGGACAAACGACAATAGCTTTAGAAACGACACTGATGATAACAATTAAAGACGACAGCAACTTTAAAAGCGACAGGTACAATTGAAAGGATAATTATATGTTGAACAACGGGAACATTTAAAACCAACAAGTCTTGAGAAACGACAGGAACAGAAGAAAAAAAGACAACTATACTAAATCACTCACACTTAAAAACGACAACTAAAAGTAAAAGGACCATCACAGCAAAAACTACAGTAGAATAAAACTCAACAATGTGAAAACTACAAAGCACATAAGAATCGACAAAAGCGTTCATAAAAATGAAAACGTAAAAACGACAACAAATTCGAAAACAATAGGAAAAAAATAGCATCATAGCATCTAAAGACGACGGACATACACTAAGAAAATCTACATCATGAAAACGACAAACATATCTAAAAACAACGATGAAATTTAGAACGACAGAGTACTCAAAAACGACAAAAATAGTAAACAAGGACTACCACATAGAAACGACAAGAAATTAGAAAAACAGATAACAGCTTGAAAACGGCTATTAAAGAAAAACAAATCATCTTCACTTGAAAACGACAGGCACATTCAGGGGAGGAGAGAGGGGGGTCCCACTTAAATTTTTTGTTCTTTTAATTTTGCCGAAATTTTTTTCTAATTTTTATAATTTGCTCCCACTACAAATAAAATATTCTCATACAGTCTCTATTTTGTCTCAATTAAAAAAAAAAATCTCACACAACCCCTACTTATATTAATTCCGATAAATAAAATTTTATACTTTTATTATTTTATCCCCACTAAAATTAAAAATTCTCATATAAACTCACTAAAATTAAAAATTATCGCATAGTCGTCACTAAAATTTGTTTTATCGTTAAAAAAAAAAAAAAAAAAAAGCTAGTGTACGCCTCACTGAAAAAAATTATTGGCTCCGCCCCTGGACACATTAGTAGCTGACAATAAACTAAAAGAACAACTTGAAAGCAACGCGGATTAGTAGAGGACACCGAAAATAATATGGAGGACGAAGGTGGGGGGGGGGGGGTGGTTTGGGGGGTGTTGTAAATTAAAAACACAAGGAAATAGAAGATAAGGTGTTTTCGTACTCCTTTTCTTTTTTTTTTTTTTTTTGGTCCTGGTTTGGTTTTCTTTTGAAGTTCAGGCGCCCTGTACCGAAAATTACAATAAATTGCAATTTAATGAAATTGAATAAAATATTTGAAATAAATAACAGTAATATTACTTCAAATATTTTTAAACTTGTTATTTATCCAATTGTTAACTGTAAAAATGTTATTTGCTTTTTTATCCTCTTTAGTGGTGAGACTCTGCCTCAGGTTTTTGTATTTCGGTTTAGCTTGGTTCATTAATAATAATAATAATAATAATAATAATAAAATTAATAATAATAAATCCACATACCTAAATCAATAGACAAAATGAAACGAATACAAGGGCACAGGATATGCTATACTAAATACCGAAGGCTGTAATTTATTATCAAATGTACTCAATGTTTACGACTAAAGCATGCGAACAACAAACAAGAATGAAACTGAACAACACCACTCCCCCTTTTTTTTGTTTTTTTTAGGGTAAATATTTTACTTTTTTTGGGGGCCACATTTGTGGTGATCTAAATACTAGAAAAACAAATTAAGAATAGAAAACTATGTTGTATCTTCTGTGAATACAAATAGTCGAGATGCTTGTTCATGAATGCCTCTATATGTTTAAAGTAGCAGCCCTGCCACACAGAAGGGCATTCTGTGGAATGTAGTATTCATCTCTCGTCGAATTAACGGGTGTGTAAACTCGAAGATAAGTTTGTTGTCCGAGGTACTGCCTTGCCCACAACTCGCTCCTTATATTCCACATCCCCACATTGTCTAGTGATACCAATATTGCCGTCCATGACTTCGGGTATACCTGTCGCACAAATTTTAACACCCAAAAAAAAAAAAAAAATTTTAAGACTCACAAATGTTAGCACTGGCAATCACTTTTGTTCTTGAAAGGAAGAAAAGGCAACAAACCTGTGTAGTGGATCTGGAGATTGCATCTCCAAGATTGTATTGCTTTCTACTCGCCGGCGTCCATTTTCCTCCTTCTTGTCTAAAATTTAAGTATGTATATAACGTTAGAACTCACGCAGGAGACATTTAATGTTATATTTCTACTAATAACATACAATTTTAAATAACAAGACTTCGTTAATACATTTTTTTTTTTTTGATTCTGATATGATTCTTGTGTAATCCAAAGGTTTGTGACCACGAGAATATGATTCAATTAGAACTCAACAATAATGTTGATTGAATCAATAGCGATATGCGACAATATGCACGTACTTACCCTACAACCCAAAAGCTATAGCCATCAATGTGATAGCTCTGCATATGATTTTCCTTGTTCTGAAAAATAATCTCAATGAAAGCTCTGTAATCAGCACCAAGGACTGATGTGTCGAGATACATTGGTTTGCCAGAGGGGCTGTCTGGTATGCTTCCGATTTTGAAAACTCCTCCGATCTTGAAGTTATCAGCAAGCTTAAGGGGTGTGTTAGCAGGGACAAAAGACACACTGTTAAGGGCATATCTCTGCTTGCTATTAACCTGAGCTGCTGAGCTCTCTAGAATTATGGTCCTTGAAATGTTTATCTGGCCATAGTGGTACGAGCCTTGTGGATTTGGCCTCGGTCCACTCGCTGTCAAGTTAGTCCTGCAATGCACAACAACAAAAGATTAAGATCTTAATCGTTTATAAGATTTTCATCTTATAAGACATGTGTCTGAACGTTAGATCTGATCAAAATCATATCAGAATAATAAGTAAAAAGTAAAAAAAAACTAACAAAATCTAATATAGATTTGACAATTAAAAACAATGCCTCCGATGAGGTATTTTATTCTTACCCTATCACAAAATTCTCCTTCCATTTACAGTTTAGCTTACTACTCATATAGAGATTGAGAGATGAGTGAATAAAAAGATTACTGTATACCTAATAGAACGAGCTTGATTGAGAGACCATTCAATCTCGATGGTGGGCCCACCGGGAATTGGGCCAGATACTTGATGGGCCGAGTTGCTGTAGTGAAGGATTGCAGTGGTGGTTTTAATCTGGTTACTGAACCGGGTTGAGACCGCAATGTAATAGTCTCGTGGGGCCTGATCAGCTGTGATCAACACAGAGTAGGATTGGCCCACGTGGATGTCAAGAGCTGAGTAGATGGTTTGGACAGTGTGGGTCCCCTCAACTTCTACTAAAGTCATGTTATGTCCTTGAATCCTGAAGTTGAGTGAATCTTGGAGCCCTACATTCGATATCCGCAGCCTGTATGTTTTTCCTGTGACCAAAAATAAAAAATCCCATGTATAAATAACCATAGACCTCGTTTTAGATCAAAAACTTGATTATGTCCCATATAAGAAATATGTCTTTTACATCGTAAAAATATAATAACAATAATGGATATATAAAGATATTGATTCATTTTCGTTTAACAGGTTGATCTTTTAAATTAGAAGCTCAATCTGTTAGAAGCCTTAAATTTCTTTTTTTTTTTTTTTCTCTGATCTTCACAACGTATGGTATGCACTTGAAGCTGTTCATGTTAAAAACAAATTACCTGGTTCAACTGTGACATAATTACTGTTGGGTCCACGGCCATTGATTAAAATTCCATCTGGGTCAGGAAGCCTATGACCACCATCTAGAATAGCCTTCAATCTCTGAAATTGTAGAGCACAAAACAACCTCCTTTGTTAAGTAACATGTATATATATTTATAATCTTTCATATTGTTCCATGTTAAAACTAAATTATATCCCACTTAATAATATAAAAGGAAATAAACTCTTTTTTTTTTCCTAGAAAAAGAGATACAGGGTGTCATCCTTTAGTTTTCCGTATTTAGAAAAATAAGAGCTCGAATCTTAGATTTCTTTCTCAAATAAAGCATAAAAAGTAAGCCCATTACAACTCCATCCACTCCTTTAGGATAACTATATATGTATACTCTTGTTCAAAAATATATATATCTTTCGTTTCTCATAGTGTTTCTCATTGACAAAAATTTATGACTCCGTTACTGATTATCTATCCATAGTGGTAAAATGACGAAAGAAATATATACAATGTGGTGAAGTAATCAATAAGGAAGAAGTACCAGGTGGTCAAGCTTGTACCAATCACCAATGAGGAGAGTGAAATCGCCAGCAGGATCAGGAAAAGGGACAGGAATTAGAGGCCTGCTGAGGATTCTAATGCCTCCAAACCCACCAGCAGCCTTGTGGAAGGCAAGAGAGGGAAAGTAGTAGAAGCTTCCTATTTGGTCTTTCATTTGTAGTTTGTACGTGAAATTCTTGCCCGGTGGGATCGGGCACGTTGTTCCATATACTCCATCTTCGTATGAATTTTTCCTATTTTGCACTCCATTCCTTTTTTTTTTTTTTTTTTTAATAATTATGGAGTTAAAATGTGAAAAAAAAAAAAAAAAGTTTTATAAACATGGTAAATAAAAGTAGAAAAATGTTACATAATAGTATTGCTTTATCTAGAAGATTAGTCGTGAAAACTATGGCTATATCCTATACATAGGTATATAATATATTTCTTTTGCATGTGGTAATTTAAATGCTTGACATAATTCCACATGCTTGAAGCATTAGGCGTTATTTTGGTGCAAAAATAATTAGAAAACAAATCTAAATTAAAAAAAAAAAAAAAGTACAGCCTGTTATGGGCTGCTTTCATTGAAGGTTGACCTAAAGATATCTGGCGCCAAACTGAAAATATAGTTCCAGCTATTTTATCTATAGGAAAATATTCAGAGTCAAACTATTCACACCTTATAGCACCCAAAAAATAAAAAGAAAAAAAAATAAAAACTAAGTATTCTTCATACAAAAATTATGCCTGATTGTTAATATTGATCTTGATTCATAAATACTATTATTAACCTAATTATAGTTTTCGAATGAATCACACTGCTTGAAATATTATTATTACTCCTAATCAAGATGATCTGGTTATCTCAATTAAAACTAGATCAAAGTTGCCCGTGAATTCTCATATCGTAAAAAGATAACGCCAATAATTAGCGAACTTGCTATACGCCTATACAAATTTTTAGCTCTTGACATTCTTAAATATTAATCATGATAAACATGAATTAACTCACTAATGATAACTTAAAAAAAAAAATTCAACAAGTTGAGAAAGCAGGAGATCAGAAAGTACTTAAAGCGAGAGCTCTCACCATGATAAGAGGAAAGGCTCCGGCAAGCTGTTAAAGACATTGATAATGAGGTTATCGTTGGTAACCGAGTAAATTTCCGGTCCCGGAAACTGTCCATTTATCAGAATTCCCTGCCAATTTAATTTTTTTTTCCTCGAAGTTAGCCTAAATATAAAAGCAATTTTCCTACATTACATAATATAGCTACATATACAGACACACATGTATGCATAGAACGTGTACGTACCGTTTGACGGACACCGAGGGGATAAATATCGCCATAAGTAACATTCCAGTTGAAGTACCTGTAAGGATCGTCAGCTCCAACAAGACTCAAAATCAGAAGAATGACAGTAAAGTGCCGTACAGCGCTTCCCGAACTAAACTTCAGCATCATCTCGGAGAGATTAATGATGATCAGAAAGTGAACTGTGAATCTATATATATCTGTATGTATGTATGTGTGTGTGTGCGTGTGTGTCTAAATATATATAGCAATTAGAACAAGGGAAGGCGGTGAGAATTTAGAAGAGTAGTGCAGGTAGTACTATAATTGCGTGACATGCTTATATATACATATATACATATATATTTTATTAAGTGCAAGCAAAAACAGAGGAAGGATCTTGGAAGGAAAGCAACTAGGGCACACGATCAATGAAAACAGATATAAAATATTAGTTGAAGTAAATAAAAAGATTAAAAAAAAAAAGATGAACTGGCCGGTGTTGGTTGGACGTGGTATGAATGTGATGATGTATGTCGTAATTAGAGGGATGGTCCAACCAAAAGAAAGAGAAAAAAAAAAATCGTTTAGGATTTAGTGTCCAACCCTCAAAAATCGTTGCCCTCTATAAGTTCATCTCCATGAACAAAATAAGTACCCGTTTGATGAACGTTTAGAGATGGTGTTTTGAAAGTTGAGATGAACCGAGTTCTGAAAATATTTATTTGGTGAAAATAAATTGTTTTGAGTAAAAAAAGTAAAAACTTAAAATATCAATATAGATTTTATTTCGTTTCTCTCGAAATTCTATGCATTTAAAAAAAATCATCTCATTTAGATTTGAAATAACAAAGTCATGGATATTTAAAGTTAAAGTTTAAAGTCTGAGTTTTATTATAGGCATTTAGAAATATGAAGAGCAAAAAGTAGTTTTGAGTTAGACAAAAAGACAAAATAAAAAATAAAAAATAAAAAATAAAAAAAACATTTGGAAATGTCCCAAAGCTCGCCCTAATATTGTTATATATGCACAAATAAATATACATCATAAATGTACTTAAAATTAAAAATAAAGAATTTATTTATATTTTGTAATAAAAGCAAATGCCAAATTAGTATGAAATTATCGTTACAAATGCTATATGGTAAATGTAGATACAAATATATACTAAATTAATATAATTAAAATAGATATATACAAAAGTAGATATTAATTTTATTAGTTCAAAAAAGAGAGAAAAAAAAAAGATATTTGTACATATATATACACTAAAATAGATACAGTTCAAAAAAAAATAATAATAATAATAATACAGACATAGACTTAAAAAATAAACTCATATTACAAATATAGTATAACAATAATTTCATTCCTAATTTTATAAAAAAATTTATAAAATTTGAATCTTCCACCTTCAAGTAAACAAAAAATGAAAGAATGGCCTTGGTATGGTAGTAAACCGCGTACGCCATGCAATCACATGCTTTGCGGGAGAACTCATATTTAAGGTCCGAGATTTCGGACTCAACACGTGGTTTATTTCACAATCCGTAATTACTTGTTTTGTAGGGAAAAATAAAATACTACTAGCTGTGTTCCCACTTTTCTACTCTCTCTCTCTCTCTCTCTCTCTCTCTCTCTATATATATATATATATATATACACACACAAACACACAAGCAAGCAAATGCGCCGGATGCCCACTGGTACATTCTTCGGCAGAAGGAAGATAGAAAATAAAATAAAAACAAAATGAAATGATGAAGAAAGAAAATATTAAATATATGTGGTCATGATTTGGAACTTGCATGGTTTGACCTTCAAACCTCATGATCAATATGATAGAGCAACGTGAGCCAGATAAGATGAAACGGAAAGAGAATTACATTATTGTAGAATATACAGCATGAGAATAAATATAATTATATTAAACCAGTATTATACTGAGAACTATATATATATATATATGTGTATGATGGGTTTTAATTAATTAATTAATTAAGCTTGAGATTAAATGGGCAGATATAAGTAGCTTAAAGTTTGGTGAACGCGTAAACGCTATACATATATACATACGTACATACAGATATACATACAAACTATATATATATATTAGATCTATTAATTACTTTTCGAAGGGTTCTTGTGTTCTTTTTCTAAGATATATAATAATTGTACAGAAATCGCTGTGTACATTAATAATGGCTATTCTTCTTTTCTTTCGAATTTTAGTGGACTTAATAAGGTAGGATTTGCTTTTTTTTTTTTTTTTCCTTCCCAAATGAAATAAAGTAGGATTTAGTTGACTATCATGTGCATAGGAATTCGATGCAGAATTATGGGATAGTATTATATGTTTTATTGAGTCATTGACTTCATTATAACTTTTCATTGAAAATATTCTGGATCACATGTGAGAGGGGATTCTAATAGATCACATTATTTACCTATATTCTTCTCAATAACACAACACTTACCTAATTTTGAAGTAAATAAGGATTTTAAAATATTTAAAATAAACAGCAAAATTATCAAGTAGATGAAAATTTTTCTAAGTAAATGACGTATTTACAAGACGTAAATTAATTATTTAACTAGTAAATCCGACATAAATGAATCATTTATTTTAATAAATCTGTTATTTACTCTAAATATTTGAAAAAACCAATTATTTGCTCTAATTATTTTTTTTTAATAAAAAAACTGCATTTTAATATAATATATATAGGAGATATTTTTTACTCTAATTAATTATTATTTTTATATAAAAAAAAAACCTTCTTTTTAATATAATATATGTAGGAGACCAATAGAAAAGCAAAACTTTTAATAAGCAACTCGATAACGCTAATAAACACTATAAATTAATATGAAAAATACACCAGCACTATTGTAAAGTTTGTGGTGCTCTAATAATCACATCAAGGCCTTTTCCATTAAAATCACTCCCTCATAAAAGAGAAACAATAACAACAACTATGATAATAATAAAAGGACCTGAATCAGGGTAGTATATATATAATAAATTTTGATACAATGCCAAAACATAAAAAAAAATACATGTAGGCTTGTTCTATAAAGGTCTAAAATTAAATTAGATTTTTGCCAGCGGCCTTGCCACAGAGAAGGGCATTATCGGGAATTGGATATTCATCCCTAGTTGAATTGCCAGGTGCATAAACTCGGAGGTAAAATTGTTGTCCAAGGTACTGCCTTGCCCAAACCTCTGACCTCAAATTCCACATGCCCTTGTTGTCTAGTGCTACAAATATAGCAGTCCAAGATATGGGATATACCTGTGTGTGTGTGTATATATATGTTAGATCACCATAATTACTAGCTGTCTATTTTAGTGTGTTATTTATTTTATTTTATTTTTTGGGCAGTGATCTGGTTCAATTTGAACAACAAACCTGTGTGGTATATCGTGAGATTGCATCTTTGAGATTATATTGACTTCTACTGCTTGGTCTCCATTGTCCTTTATCCATCCTGAAACCATAATAAGTAGATGTTTTGTTACATTTTCAAGTGAGATAATTGTTATCATTTTCCATAATGTCAGGTGATTCTCAATCATCAAAAATTGGTTATATCAATAATATGTTAAGGACAATATATAGTGAGCGACGTAAAAAAAAAAAACAAACAAACAAACGGGGCAAATATGCACTAATCCCTTGTATGTGTAATGACACATAAACTCATTTGTATGCATAGTGTTGTTTACTAATCTTAGCTATAAAATTTCTCATAATTTTAAAAGAATTTCTTACTAGACATGGATACAAAAGAGTGGCTACTGTATATTAATTTATTTACAACTAACACATGTAACAAAAATCTAGGACCAAATGTGATTATAGGCATAATCTATCGATAATTTCATACTAATTTTACTATAAGATGTAGAGTCCGAATTCTTCCACTAGATAATTTCCACCAACCAATAATTATGTAAACAATTACTTATAATGATGCGCATATAATTAATTATTGGTACTTACCCTACAACCCTGAAGTAAAATCCATTAAGGTGAAAGGTCTGGACAATGTTGTTGTCGGAGTTGTGGATAATGATCTCAACAAAGGCTCTGTAATCAAGACCCATGACTGAGGTGTCGAGCGAGATGGGTCTGCCGGTGGGGAAATAAGGCATGCTTCCGACACGAAAAACGCCTTTAATGTTGAAGTAGTCTGCAAGCTTAAGGGGCGTCTCACCAGGGACAAAAGACACACTGTTTACCCCAAATCTCTGCTTTCCATTCACTTTCCCTTCTGAGGTTTGTAGCATTATGGTTTTTGCAATCTTTATCTGGCCGTAATGGTACGAGCCTTGGGGGTTCGGTCTTGGTCCACTTGCTGTTAAGTTTGTCCTAATAAATATTGCACCAAAAAGAAATTTAAAGATTTAAAAAAAAAAAAAGTTGGAGTGTTGAATATGTCAACAAATTTATAGTTTGTGTGTTGTAATCTTATAAATGTAAAGTATTTTTATTGGTTAAGAATAATTTCGGTCTAGTTGAAAATATTTACAAAAGATATGTGATTAATATTAATGGAACAATAAAGACAGAACAATATTGTTAAAATATATCAGTAGCATTTGACGTGCACGGAGGCAACCAAGGTTGAGCCCCCCTCAAATTTGTTGTCCCTTTTATTTACCTTTTTATATGTGTAAGTTTTTATATAAAAAATTTCATCGAGCGCCTCCCCCAAAAAAAAAAAAATTGAAATGAAAAATCTAATACATATCTCTCAAAAATTTCCCATTGAATTAATAGTCCTTCCTAACAAAATTTTATTTCTTTATCAGTAGCATTTGACATCACAACCATACTAATAAAGAATGAGTATTCCCGTAACATGAGGTCCACAGGGAGAATCCACTCTATAGTAAATATGTTATTTAAAATCACTGATGCTCCGTCTCAAAGCATTATTGTAAAGATATAGCCCTTTATCAGTAGTTTGTGATTATCAACATTAGATACGATTAAAATCCAATTAATTTAAGTAAAAAAGTATGCAAAAATTGTCAAACAATTTAACACATATAAATATGTGATGCATTTGGTGTTCGTGTTGCGTTTGAAATGTAATGGAATTTTTAAATTGAAGTTTTTTGACTTTTCAAAAATTAATTATAATTTTTATTAATTTTTTCAAAAAGAGACAAAAACTGTAACGTATAATTAATTTCAAAATAAACTCCAATATCAAACTTAGCCAGATGACTTAAGACAGTGTCCTGTGGGAAGTGTGCGAGTAGACATAGACTATGAGAAAGAAAACGAAAAGAAGCGGGCAAATGGATGAGAGAGAGAGAGAGTACCTAATGGAACGAGCTTGATTGAGAGACCAATCAATGCCAAATGGCGCATTAGGAATTGGGCCAGATGCTTTACCAGCAGAGTTTTTGTAGCCAAGGATGGCCGTGGAGGTTAGGGCCTGGTTGGTGAAGCGTGTTGAGACGACAATGTGGTAGTCTTTTGGAGCCTGATTAGCTGTAACCAATACGGAATATGATTGGCCCACGTGGACGTCAAGCGAGGAGTAGGTGGATTGGACTGTGTGGGTCCCCTCAACCTCGACCAACTTCATTTGGTGTCCTTGAATCCTGAAGTTGAGTGTGCTTTGAAGCCCTACATTTGTTATCCTAAGCCTGTAGGTTTTACCTGTTATAAAACAAACACATGATTTAACATGTTGCCAAATATATATATATTAAATATATATATATATATATTGTCTCTTGATCGGAAACTGAATAAAGTTTGACTCTTGTAACTTTCATATTTAGAAGTCATGTAAGAATTAGTGATTTATATTTATAATTTAATGTGTAACTCGAACTATTAAAATCAACTAATTATTATATTTATGTTCAAAAAAAATTACAAGTATCGTTTTATAAAAGATGTCGTGCATGTATAACTTGAAAAGGAATTTACAAACGAATGTACCTTGTTCCAAAATAAAAAGTGCACCATTGCGTCCACGGCCATTAATTAGAATTCCATCTGGTGATGGAAGCATGCGACCACTATCTAGAGTGGCCTTCAATATCTGGGATTTTAGAGGGAGAACAAATTTTTTATGAGTGAGAAGTTTAAGAGGTAAGATTTAATTATGTTTATGAAAGGTTGCTTCATTTTAATTATGGTAATTAAATATGTTACATGGTATATTTCATTTTCTAAATAAACTCTATGCATGCAGTTTAATTTCAACTTTCAGGTGATGAAAAGAACGATATTAGATGTTTCAAAAATGTTTTAGCCTAGAAGCTGATATACATATATATATATATATATATATATTTTGTTCGACGACTGAGAGTCTGAGATAGTTTTATTTCCATAACCTATTAGCCGAAATTTAGGTTGTATGTACCATAATTTTGAAGTAGTACCTGGTGGTCAGTTTTGTACCAATCACCAATGAGGAGTCTGTGGTCGGCGGCAGGTTGTGGAAAAGGGACAGGAATTTGGGGCCTGCTGAGGACTCTGATGCCTCCAAAGCCACCGGCAGCCTTGTGGAAGGCAAGAGACGGAAAGTAGTAGAAGCTTCCTATTTGATCTTTCGCCTGCAGTTTGTACGTGAAGTTCTTTCCCGGTGGGATCGGGCACGTCGTTCCGTAAACTCCATCCTTCAAATGAATTTTTCCAATTCTGTAATCCGCTCCTTTATCCACACACACACACACACAAATAATAATAATAATAATAAATAATAATAATAATAGTATTACCATCAGAAAATATTACAATTATATGATATTTAAGCATGAGCTTGTAGCGACTGTAGTTTAGTGATAAATTCAGGAAAATGCAGTTACGGTTCTAAAAATTCATGTTTTCATCTTTGTCAACTAAATTTCATTCACGTGCTCAGGAAGAAAAGTTTCAATACAAAAGTTTTTCGATCTGGAATTGACAATTAGTACTATTTTTCTTTTGGTATAGAGTACACAATTAGCATGCAAATTAAGAAAACTAAGGGTATGTGTAAATTCAAATTTTCTTTCCTTTTTTTTTTTAATTATAAAATGCAAATTTTCTAGTTATGCTAAGAGCCTTCATGCCTAAAAAAAAAAAAAAAGCAAAAAAAAAAAAAAAAAAAGGGGGGGAAGAAAATCGAAGAAAAGAGATAGGCTGATGCCAACTCTCATCCATATCATTTAATTGGACATGCGAATTTTGTGATCGGTTGAAAATGTATATGTAATTGTTATCACAGATTGTGATATCATAATACAAAGAAAAATGATGTAGTGAGTTTTGCAGCATCAGTCACTTTTTTTTTATAATTATTTGTCACAACTCACAAGGAAGAAATTAAAATTAAGAAAAAGGCTATATAAAGGGGGCCCTCTCACCATGAAATGAGAAAAGGCTCCGGCAAGTTGTTATGAACATTGATGATAAGGTTATCGTTGGTGACCGCATATATACCAGGCCCTGGAAATTGACCGTTGATGAGAATTCCCTGTGCAAAATCAAGAAATTGGCACGTAAACGAATTCAAACTTAGAACTTTTAACGTTGAAAATTTTGATCAAGGAAAAACTTTTCAAAATAGAATAATTCATTGTATACAAACCGGTTGGCGAACACCGAGGGGATAGATATCGCCATAGGTTACATTCCACTCCATGAACCTGTAAGGATCTTCAGCTATAACAATACCGAAAACTAAAAGGATGGCACTTAAACGCCATATTATGGAATTTCCTGCACCCACAAGCTGCATTTGGATCCTTTTTTTCTTCCTTTGTTTTTTTTTTGGAGAAAGTGATCAATGAGAGAAGCAAGAGAGTTGAGAACAAGGAGCTCAAGGAATTAGGGATGAGACACTTTAATGTGGCTAATTAGAGGCAAATGACTTTGACATATTTATAGTGCAAAACATAGGAGAGGTCAGCCAACAAATTATTATTTGATAAGGAAAAATATAAGTAAAATACTAGGAATAATAGGCCTAAAAAATAATTAAATTTGGTGTTATTTTGTTAGTGCTCAAAACATGGTATTTTAGACGGCTTTCTTTTCCCCCCAGCCAAACCGCCTGATGAGAGAGAGGGAGAGGGGAAAAAAAATAATAAATAAAAGAAAAGGCTAGACAAATTAATTGAAATAATATCAACGCTGTAAAAAAAATAATAAATAAAAGAAAAGGCTAGACAAAAATTTTTCTTGACATTCTCATATCTTTTATTGGGATCATTTAGACAAAAATATTTTGGTTTAAAAAAGAAATATCAAAGACAACGTTGTGTGCTGTATTGATTATTATATTTTTGGTTTGCTTTTTAGGAACTCACTATAAAAGGTTGACTGACACTTGTAGGAATTATAAGAGAAGATGAGTTTGTGGAATGCACGGCTTATTTTAATACCAAATAATTAGTTTTTTTTTTTTTTTCCTTTCCAAAAGTATGAATAATTTTCCTTTTCTTCTTTTTCTTTTTGTTTAATGTAGATGGCATTCTATTTGGTAGAGAATTATGAGATGATATATATTTATTTTGCAAGAAATCTCATAGGAAGCTATGCTAATGAGAGGTTGAATATGTATGGTGCGCACGTTGGTTTGATGTCCTCTCCCCTACCTCTTTGTGGGTCGATTCTTATTGCTATCAATTATATGTATTGTGTAGTTTTTCACAAAGTATCTTTTTTCGACTCGGTTTGATGGCATTATTTTCTTACTATTTAATCATCTTGAAAAATGTACACGGCTAGTTAGCATATGAAAAGGGAAGGATCTGAATGATAACTCATTGATTTAAAATCCGAACAATATTTAATTTCTTTTTAACAAATAAGGTATAATTATATTTCTATAAGCGGTTGGAAATGGATTTTTCCGTCTTCATATGAGGACGTATGTGAGATTTTCGTAACTAATTTAACAGAGAATTAATTTAGGGCTGTGCATGGGTAGGTTTAATAAGTGACAGGTGGGTGATAGATGGGTTGGAAGATAATGATTTTTTTAAAATCCCAAACCAGCCCTGCCCACCACCACTGTGCAAGGTGGGGACGAAAGGTCTTGTCCACCATGGCAGATGTGGATTGATTCTTATTGAAAAGTTTTTCACAAAGTATCTTTTTTCAACTCAGTTTGATGGTTACACGGCTACTTAGCATTGAAAAGGGAAGGCTCTGAATGATAACTCATTGGTAACATTTCTATATGTGGTTGGAAATGGATTTTTTCTTTATATGAGGCCGTAACTAATAATTAATTTAGGGCTGTGTATGGGTGGATTTAGCGGGTGGCGGATGGGTTGGAAGATAATGATTTTTTCAAAATTCTAAACTAGCCCTGCCCACCATAAATTGGTGGCTTGTATCATATATCAGGTAATTTTCCCAAATCTAGTAAAAACAAATCAACAATGTGTTGGCTTTGCAAGGCTTGTTAGTTTGGCATTGTTTTGGTCCAAAGTAGACTTGACAAAGCTAAATACAAACCTGAAGCAGTACACAAACAAACACAGGAACTGCTAAAAAAAAATACAAGAAGATAACATTGGTATAAATAAGTTACTGATATTTTTAATTAATTGCCAGAATATAAAACTTATACATACATATGACATACAAGTGAATGGTAAAGAATGACTTGAATTTGGGGCATCAACTTTATGAATGTAATGGCTAACATTCTTGTTTACAGAGGCTCCGACACCGCCTTGCTTTGGCCGACAGCTCTCCCACAGAGAAGGGCATTTTCGGGAATGAGATATTCGTCCCTTCTCGAGTCCACGGGTGTGTAAACTCGGAGATAAAACTGTTGTCCTAGGTACTGCCTTGCCCAAAACTCCGTCCTTATATTCCACATTCCCACATTGTCAAGCGCTACATAAATAGCGGTCCAAGACTTCGGGTATACCTGTAACAAAATGTCACAGAACAAACATTTCATGTTAAGAACACTATAATTAGAACAAAGTCAAAGCTAATTTTATCGACATTATCGAGAACAATTAGAGTAACAAACCTGTGTGGTGCATCGCGAAACTGCATCTTCAAGATTGTACTGTTTTCTACTAGCTGGGGTCCATTGTCCTCCATCCATTCTGAAATTTATAACAAGAGCGTGTGAGGACATGTTAAGGAAAATCTTTACTATAGGAAAAGGAAATTTTTTAAAAATTATTAAGTTTGGGACTTACCCTACTACCCAAAAGTTGTATCCATTAAGGTGGTAACTTTGGACAATGTTCTCACGGTTTTGGAAAACAATCTCAATAAAGGATCTGTAATCAGCACCCATTACCGATGTGTCAAGGTACATTTGCTTGCCGGAGGGTTTATCCTCTATGCTTCCGACACGAAAAACGCCTCCGATCTTGAAATAGTCGGCAAGCTTAAGGGGGGTGTCCGCGGGGACAAAAGACACACTGTTAATGGCATATCTTTGCTTGCCATTGACCTGAGCAGCAGAGCTCTCTAGAATTATGGTCCTTGAAATGTTTATTTGACCATAGTGGTACGATCCTTGTGGATTTGGCCTTGGTCCACTTGCTGTCAAGTTAGTCCTAAAATGCACAAAAATAAGAAAAAATTAATTATTTGGGACAATATTTATTTTTTGAATTTTAGGAAATCTATCAATAGGAATGCATTAATTTTTTTAGTTTACCTAATGGACCGGGCCTGATTGAGTGACCAGTCGATTTCAGTAGTGGGCCCACCCGGAATTGGGCCAGAGACTTGACGGGCCGAGTTGCTGTAGTGAAGGACGGCGGTGGAGGTGAGGATTTTATTGGTGAAACGGGTTGAGGCCACAATGTAATAGTCCTGAGGGGCTTGATTTGCTGTGACGAGCACAGAGTAGGATTGGCCAGGGTGGACATCAAGCGACGAATAGGTGGTCTGGATTGTGTGGGTCCCTTCTACTTCAACCAACTGCATCTTGTGTCCTTGAATTCTGAAGTTGAGTGAGTTTTGAAGCCCAACATTTGATATCCTTAGCCTGTAGGTCTTACCTATAATAACAACAAATGTACAAAGCATAAATAAACTTGATCATGTCCTATGTTACAGTTTTTACTTTTCAATTATTAAGAATGTTGAGTTCAAATTTTACATGCATCATAAAAAATTACCTGATTCGAATGTGAATGATGTTCCATTGGGTCCACGGCCATTGATTAGAACACCGTCTGGGTTAGGAAGCCTGTGACCACGGTCTAGAATGGACTGCAATTTCTGAAAATGTCGGGGAAAAAAAAAACTTCAATTTCAAAGAACTTTCATTTGAAACATGGTTTAAAATAAAAATTTTAAGTTAAAAATAGTTGACTTTTCAAAAACTAATTATACTTTTTATTGATTTTAAAAAATTAAAAAAAAAAGATGAAAACTGATATGAAAAATTTAGATTTGGACTTGTATTCCAAAATAGAGGCCAAGTATACCTGGTGGTCAAGCTTGTACCAATCTCCAATGAGGACGGTGAAATCGCCGGCTGGATCAGGGAATGGGACTGGAATTCTAGGCCTGCTGAGGATTCTAATGCCTCCGAAACCGCCGGCAGCTTTGTGGAAGGCGAGAGATGGGAAGTAGTAGAAGGTTCCAATCTGATCTTTCATCTGAAGTTTGTAGGTGAAGTTCTTGCCTGGTGGAATTGGGCATGTTGTTCCATATACCCATCCTCAAAGGAGTTTTTTCCTATTTTGCACTCCACTCCTGAATTTTTTTTTAATTTTATTTTTTGGTACAAAAATAGTTCGACATTAAAAAGCCTGTCATAGCAAATAAAAACGTGCAAATTTGTTGCTTGAACTCAATAGTCTTTTTTAACAGTGACCAATTCACTTGAGGTCAAAATTACAACTATATGCTAGTTTGTTCTTTTTGTCAAATTTACTCTGTTTTTGTCAAATTTGAGAACACTAACTAAAAATAAATCAATCAACAAAAGGTAAGACCATAGTTTTGGTCGTGACCAATTTTCTAGAGGAAATCATAATTGGGAAGTCACTAAAACCGGAAAAAAAAAAAAAAAAAAAAAAGAAAAAAAGGATGAATTAAAAAAAACGGGGGGAAATTAAAAGATATCGATACAGCTTGCTAAGGGCTGTTTTCCGTGAGGATTGACCCAATTGAGCCGCCATTCAAAGGAAGAAAATAGTGAAAATAGTTGTTTTCAAAAAAAAAAAAAAAAAAAGTAAAAGAATGTGGATCAAAGTCACAGCTACGATTCACACAACTTTTATTTTTATTTTATTTTTATTTTTTATTTTTTTTTTATTTTTTATTTTCGTGAAGAGCATTGCACACAAACGATGTATTCCAACTGTTACATTAAATCAAAACAGCGTGTAGTCTATGAAGGCCCTATTTATGAACCTTAACTGGCAATTTAATTTCGGATATCAAAAAACATTTGCATGTTTGTCAACTCAGATGAAGATTGGATTTTAGCTGCCTCTATTAATAAGATTTAGACATGTCTACTTAATAATAATATATCTCTTTCTATTACGTTCTGCAATTATTATATTCACATCGCGTGTACGACATTAAAAGCACACTTGAAAAAAAAAAAATTAAAAACATGCCTTTAATCATTCCCTATACACAAAGCTGTTATATATATATGTGTGCGTGTAATGATATATTAAAATTTAAAAAAGTACAAAAAACGGTGTGAGTTGTGAAAGACAAAAGTGATTATAGAGTGTTTTTTACTTCTACAAGATTAAAATGTACTTGAAAGCAAAATACATTTTCAGAAAACGTGTATCTCAGCATGCTGCTCTTTAGACCCTCTCTTAGCATTATGGTTATTCTATTTTTGGAACATAAATATTTGAAAGTATTTAATATAATCTTTAATAGACCGCGTAGTATTACAGATATATATATATATATATATATAGGAAACAACTTATATTCGATTTCCTGTGCATGCTTTAAAAGCATATTTATATTCCTTAGATATATAATACCAAATGCATGCCTCTTAGGGAAAAATATATTAAAGAGAAAAGGCTAAAATGGTTTTAGGATATGCTAGAATGTGCAAAGCTGACCAATATGGCACAATTGATCATGAAAGGTCGGAAAAAAAAAGTGTTATAAACCGCACTACGAAAGTTGGAAAGAATAAAAGAGTACTCGGTCGGCAACAAAATGTTCGTTGTTTTGCTGTTAATTATACCATATTTTTCATATTAATAGTGATCACTACGACAAACACATGACTGTCACCACTAATCCAGCACTTAAAGTAATAAAATTCTTAGAAATAAAGAACGAGAAGAGCAACTCTCACCATGATAAGAGGAAAGGTTCAGGCAAGTTGTTTCGAACATTGATGATGATGTTATCGTTGGTAACCGAGAAAATATCCGGCCCCGGAAATTGTCCATTTATAAGAATTCCCTGCAACACATATATATAGTTAATACGTATATACATATATATATGCATGTATATATAAATATATATATATATATATATATAACAATATACAAAAGCTTTGCAAAAAAGTTGATGGAGATCTGACTAAAATTAGTGGGAACTGACCCTTTGACGAACACCAAGAGGATAGATATCGCCGTAGGTGATATTCCAGTCGAAGAACCTGTAAGGGTCCTCGGCGGCCACTAGACCGGCCAAGACCAAAAGAATAAAAGAAAAGTGCCGTACGGCACTGGCTGAAGAATGTTGCTGCATTATTTGGAGAGAATTATTATACTATATATATATATATATATGGTAAAAAGATTGTAAAAGGAGATGAAAAGAAGGGTGGTTCTCTAAAGATTGTAAAAGGAGATGAAGAAGAAGATGATGATAAAATAGTACTCTCTCCTCTATAAATCTCTATAAGGTTGCAGAGAATGTTCAAGAGAAAGAGACACTTTAATAGATATGGCTAAGAGAGGCAATGGGCTATGACTTATTTAAAGCGCAATAGTAGGAGGGAAGTCAAGCACCAAAATGGTATTTTGTAATTTTATTAACCAAACCAAAAAAAAAAGTTACCCAAAAAAAAAAAAAAGAAAGAAAGAAAGATATGAGTTGGGTGTTGGTTGGAGAGTGCCACATTAGTGTTTTTTTGGTCATAAAATGGACCCAACAAAAATCTGATTTTGATTTTTAAACCAATAACACAAAGACACGTGTGTGAAAGAGAGAGTGTTTTTGAGTGAAATGACGCTAATGCCCTTGATTCGGTGGGGATTAGGAACATGGGAACGAAACTCATCACCAGAACCGCGTACGCCTTGGTTTAGAGATGCCTCGCTGGATGTTGAGTGTAATGCCCGTGATTTGGGACGCGACACACGGTATTTTCATGTTTCCATTTTCTCTCTAACCAAACACGCCACCTTCCTTTTCTTCCTTACAAAAGAAAAAATAAAAAGACAAAAAATGAATCGCCAACCTTTTTGGTCTCACCAAAGTTTGACCCTTAATTGATCGACGGCGCAAGTAGCTTCTAAAGTGGGTCCCACACGCAGTGACGGTGAAGATACATTTTGTGAGCCGGATACACCACGACAAATTTGGTTTATTCATTCTTTTTCATTTTTCTTTTTTGGGCTGAAGATCGTTATTAGAAATTTGTATGCATGGTGAGCTTAAAGATTAATTAACGCGGAGGCTATTATTGCTTCAGGGACATTCTCATGCTCTTTCCTTACGATGTAGACAAAATGATTTTTTATTTTTTATTTTTTATTTTTCATTTTATTTAAAAATAATAATTTTGAAAGTTTTTGGTGGCGGAAAGAATAACAATCAATCATGAAGATTGCGGTAGGGGCACGAGTACTCCCTAGATGACATCGTTGAATATATTAATTCAGTAATTTAATAATTTCACGAGCTGTTTTGTATATATGGCTTTCACATGACTGGAAATTAGTGGATTTTTTAATTTTATTATTAAAGACGTTTCCTTTCTTAATTTATTATCGGGTTCAGTTGACTGACACGTGTGGACAAAGTTCCTGTATGTTAAATTTAATGTGTGAAAAGTCATACCCTGAAAAAAAAAAAAAAAAAGAAATAATTAGTTGATTTGTTCTTTGACAGAGATATCACATGTGATGTTTTATTTACTGCACATGTTTGGTTTTGCCATTGATATATTTTCTGGTTAATTTGTTTATATCAACTTATTATTATTTTTACTATAACTCAGTATCTGTTGGAATTATAGATCGCATTCAAATGTTGTTATTTGTTAAATAAAAAATAATAGCATTGTCTTTAAGTGAATAATTGTGCATTACTGCATGGGAAAAAATCATTAGCATAACCTTATAAAAGAAGCCTTTTTCCTATAATGAATTTAAGGTTATCCTTTTCTATATTTATTCTTTTCGCTAATTTTTTTTTATTTTTACAGTAATTATTTGAGAATGATAAATAATTACATTGACAATGATATATTAATCAAGTTATGCTGGTTCAATTATATAGTTATTAATTAAATTAATCAAGATGCAAATGCAAGGCCGTGACTTATCCAAAAAGAAAACTCTTTACGATTGGTAAAGGGGTTTAAGTTAAAATTCTTTTTTGACAAGGGTTTTAAGCTTAACGATTTTCGAATTAAAATAAAACAACTATTCGCATAAAAATAAGCAACCACCAATACACTAAAACAAATTATCTACATCCACTATTTTTCATGATTTCATCTTAATTATTAGTTAACACATAACCCTTTGATCTCCCAAGAAAGGTGGGGAAAAATAAAAAAGAAAAAAAAATAGTAACGAAAACAGAATAGGAAAAAAAAAAAAAAAGTAGATTAAATGAAGAAAAACATGGAACTTCAAGGAGACCTAAAATGCTTACTCTTTCATCAACGTAAGTAGAACTTGGTGCAAATTCAGAGTTGCATCTTAAAAGAACAAGTTCGCAAAAGGTGCACGAATTGTTGAATTTCGTGTATGATAATGATATAACCAAAATCAAAATTTTCGTCTGAAAATCCTATTCATACACTACCTCAAGTGACTACTTGATAACTCAAGTGACATACAATCAAAACTTGACGTTGCAACTTTTCTCATTGAGACACTTAATCCATTGATAAGTTGTCGTCTAAGCAACAAATATTTATAATTTATTTTATCTTAGTGCTTTGTTAAAATAGCCTTAATAAAAAGCCATATTAGTAAACTAACTTTTCAAAATTTATAATTATCAATTGTGGAGGAAATTTTAGATCATTTAGAAAACGATGTTGCTTAGAGAAGTTTTAAAGAAACCAGTGCAAAGACGAGTTGATGACATTTAGAGTATTGGGACCAAGAAAATTAAAGAATCAGGCAAAACTAAAGTTGTGCCACGTTATATGACAGAACTGGCAAGTTAAAAAAAAAAAAAGGAAAAGACACATGCAAGATCAAGATCGAGATCATGATTGACAATTAAAGAATTGACACTGAATCCGCCAAGTGGGTCTATAATTTGGGATTGAGACATGAAATTTGTTGGATAGACTTAAGAATTTTAAAAATGATTAGAATTGATTTCTTTTGATTCTTAAATCCAATCAAACTTTGCATCCTGATATTTGTCGTTTAGCTGGATTTCGCACAAACTACAACATGCTTCAAAACGATCCGGAATGACATGTTTTTACCGTACACGATTATATGTAAATCAAGATCTGCTATTTTGAATTTCTATTTTATTGGCCGTCTCTAATAGTATTATGTCATTTTGTCCAAATTCAAGAATTTAGCCATATAAAAAAAATTCAAAATACTACAACACTTAAGTAAATTATTGAGTTTTAAAAATCATATTGGAGTCATTAAGATAGAAAATAAGATAACAAATACTATGCTAATTTTACTAGGTGAGATAATCATTTTTGACAAACTTTCCTATTTCATCCAAACCATTCCGTAATGGGCTTTAGCTCCCACTAATGGGTTATACTAGCTCAGGATGACCTGTATCTAAACAACGAAAAAGCTCAAAATTGAGCCTGCTTTGCAAAAAACAGCCCAAACCCAACTTTAGGTACGTTTTTGTGGCCAGAATTCATTACAAAAGTAGGGACAAAAACCACAAAATTCGAGCCATAGACAAAACATGAAATACCAACTATGTCATCCACACGCATGCACATACACACTTTCTGACCCGAAAACGGCCATGAAAATTGGAAGTGGATGGGATTCCTTATCTTCAAACACCACATCTTTTAGATTACGAAAAGAAATCCCAACAATGGAACACTCAAACAACATTGCTTCCTTACTCCCATCAAAACTCAATCTCAAACATTAACTCCACATTAATCTCCACTTCCATGGACGCTCTCTTCGTCAACCAGTCTCTCTCTCGCCTCAAACTCTCTCCAAACCAGTCTTTTTACTACTCCAACTCTTCTCCCTTCAGCACCGTCCAGTCCGTTCGTCTCAGGCCGAGCCCAAAGCCCAGCCTCACGACGGTCCGCGTCATCCAAAACCAAGAGAACCCAAAAACTCTCTCCGACGACAGGGCGGTCACCGACGACGAGTCCTACGGCGAGGTCAGCAAGATCATCGGCTCCAGAGCTCTCGATGGCGGCGTCGGAATGGAGTACCTCATCGAGTGGAAGGACGGCCACGCGCCGTCCTGGGTCCCGTCAGACTTCATCGCCAAAGACGTGGTGGCAGAGTACGAGACCCCCTGGTGGACCGCCGCGAAGAAGGCCGACGAGAACGCTCTGAGAACCCTCGTCGACGCCGACGACGGCCGCGACGTCGACGCCGTGGACTCGGACGGCCGGACGGCGCTCCACTTCGTGGCGGGCCTGGGCTCGGAGCCGTGCGTGAGGATCCTGGCAGAGGCAGGGGCCGACCTCGACCGGCGAGACAACGCCGGCGGGCTGACGCCGCTGCACATGGCGGCGGGGTACGCGAGGGCGGGGGTGGTGAGCCTGCTCCTCCGGCTGGGGGCGGATCCGGAGGTGGAGGACGGGCGGCGGCGGACGGCGCTGGATCTGGCGAGGGAGATTCTGAAGGTGACGCCGAGGGGGAATCCGATGGAGTTCGGCCGGAGACTGGGGCTGGAAGGGGCGGTGAGGGCTTTGGAAGGGGCGGTGTTCGAGTACGCGGAGGTGGAGGAGATAATAGAGAAGAGAGGGAAAGGGGAGAATCTGGAGTATCTGGTGAGGTGGAAGGACGGCGAGGCCAACGAGTGGGTGAAGGCGAGGTTTGTGGCGGAGGATCTGGTCAGGGACTACGAGGCTGGGCTGGAGTACGCGGTGGCGGAGGCGGTTGTCGGAAAGAGGCTGGGCGACGACGGGAAGAATGAGTACTTGGTCAAGTGGGCGGACATGGAGGACGCCACGTGGGAGCCGGAGGAGAATGTTGATCCTTATCTGATTAAAGAGTTCGAGGAGGGTCAAACCGATGGGGGTAAAGTCAACGGTGGAGTTGAGTTGAGCAACGATGGCCAATGAGATTAAGGTTTTGTTTTTGTTGAATGTTTGACTTTGATGTCTTGATTGGTAGAGGGTAATGTTTGTATATTATTGGGATGAAAATGGTTGTGAGTTGAGAAAGAAATTTGGTGATGATTGATTCACTAATGTTATTGGGAAGGCGATAGTAATTTTTGAATCTTTTGTTGAAAATTTTTACATTTTTTTTTTGGGGGAGGAGGTTGGGGTTCTGAAGGATAAATGTCGCAAGGGTTGGAGGCAAAACGACTAGTAGTATACTAGAAAGTAGTGGTTTAATCAAATGATGTTTTAGAGCAATGGTAAATCCATGCCATTGTCTCAAATATTAATTTAGAATTTCTTTTTTTTTTTTTTAAATGAAATTATAGTATAGTGGAAAAAAGTGAAGTATGATTTGAATTTTCAATAATAAATTAGAATGGGTTTGACAAACATAATTTACAATGCATATAAAATACATAATTAATCATTTAAATTTTGACAATTTCAAAAGGTGGCATAAGTCACAATTATTATGCAGGAAATTACTCAACTAAATAATATCAGTAAATTCGATTATCACTTAAACCCATTGTTTTATGTCATGTGAATTTGCAATCTTTAAATTGAAACGGGGCACAATAATTTATAGTTTATGTTGATCATAATTTTTATGGCATTTGGTTATAATTCAATTTTAAACTATACATCGTAGTTGTTTATATAGTGAATATCTTGTTTTAGTGTTACAATAATCTCGACCTATGATAATCTGTTAAGGTTTGGATTAGTGGGCTTTACTTATCGTTAACAATTGATTTCGGTGACAACAAAAATGACAAACTTACAATTTGGGGGATTTTTTTTTTTATTTTGCCCCATCCAAACTTGCACGACCCCTAGTTGTTGTTACAATGCTTCCACAAATAGAGTTATCAATCATGGATTCATATGACAATGAGTGCTATCCTTGATTGATGCCCCGGATCGAGAATTACCCATTACTCGATGTCACTCATTGCTTCCCCTTTTCAACTTATTACCAAAGTGGATAAACCTAACTACAATGCAACCTTCGTTGTTTTGCAAATTTGTGTTTAGATATATCAGAAAAAAAATAATATTTATATTATTAATTAACAATTAATGTACAAAGTAGATATTAATTTATTTTAAAAGATTAATATTATTGTCAGTAGGTTATAAATTATTGTATATTTGTAAATTTAAGAGGTTAATTATTAAAATATAAAAATTTAAGATATAAATTATAATTTTATAATAAAGTTAAGATGTATTAATATAAAAAAGTCAAAAAAGAAATGATGAAGTCTTGCCAGCCAAAACCCAGCTTTGCACATGGTTATTCTCATCACGGACTGGTTTTAGGCACTATACTCGCTAGTTTTAGCCGTTCCCAAAAGTCAGGGTGCCGAAATCAGCCGAAAAAGCAATTAGATCGTCGGTCACGGGCCAATAGCCAGGAAATAGGAAATAGAAATTATTGTGATTGAAAGTGAAAGGTGCAGTCCAGTGCTATGATTAAAATGGGTCCGGTCCATAATCGTAGCTATACATTGGCAAGCAAGTCCACTGAATGATATTTGATATGGATAACGGTTTTGACAAATTATGATCCGTTGGACATTACAGTTTAATTCAAGTTAAACTGATGAAAAAGTTCTTTATTTTTTCTGAAAAATCAATGAAAATTACTATTGACCAACACCTCCTTACTCTTGGTCTAACAAAGTCCAGTGAAAAAAAAAAAAAAAAAAAAGAAGTCTAGTGCATCTTTTTTAATGTCCATAAAGCTAGACGATACACGAACAATTATAAGATATAATATTTAGGATCTGTTTACTTCACATGAAAAAAGATCAAGCAATTAATAATGATTCATTTCTAATTTAATCATATATTTATTTATTAAAAAAGAAAAATAAAAGTTAAGTGGCCTTACCTGATATAAAAAATGAGAAAAATGAATGCAATCTTATATGCTTTTGGTATTGTTTTTTTATCTAAGGAAATGAATGTGAAATTTACTTGTACCCTTTTAATGAATTTATATCGTTAAGATATTAAATTTATATCATCGAGATAAAAATGGTAAACACACAACAAGAATTTAGATTTTTTTACTATTAACCTTAGGGGAGGTTTATTGGCATTCCTTATTTTACTTTTCCTACCTTATTTCTTAAGCCACCCATCAACTGAAGTTTAAATTATAATTATTACTTTCTACACCATTCTATTTTTCTAAAAAAGTACTTATAACTAATGTGTATATTCAGTCCTCTCTCCACCCACCAATCAACAAATAACCCTTCCTTCTTCTTTTTCTTTTTTTTTTTTTTTTGCACCCAAACAAAATGGTTGTTTTTTTTTTCTTTTTCAATTTTATTGTTTTCCACGATATCAGGTTTTCATTTTAATTATCAACGTCCTAAGATTTATTCATAATTTTTTTTTACTTTGTTTTGAGAATTAATAGAATCATATGTATACTTCATAGTTTTTCTGTTTTATATCGGTATATAATTTCCTTTTTTTTTTATGTGATTTAACTTTTTTTTCTCCTTAAAGTCATGTTTTTTAATAATAAAAAAAAATTATCGTTTCAAATCAAACTTTGATTTTACATCTTCTCCTGTGTTTTCTTTGTTCTGGGTTGTTTTAAATCATTTTGTTTCAATATATTGCTATTAAAAAAAAAACTTTTTCTGCAAACATAATTTATGTCAAACTTACTTGTATTTTACATCACCATCTATATTTTAAGAGAAAAAAAAAAGAAAGAAAGAAAGAAAAGAAAAAGAAAAATTCTGCAAAGAAAATGATAATAATGTATTTTAAAGAAATTAATTTTTATAAAATTCCTTTTCATCAGAAGGCAAACTGCATATATGTCTTTACAAATTTGCTTTAAAATATTAATATGTATTTTTAAAAGGATAATTTTTTATTTTTTAATTAGTAGAGTGGGGTGTGTATTATAGTACACTTAATAACACATTTGTCCTTAAAAGTAATTTTACTCATAGGTAATTTAATAATAATAAAATACATTCAAGCGGGGTGATAAGAGTAGACGGAGGGGTGTCAATAGACTCTCTCTTAACCCTATAATAGGCAAATAATCACTAAAAAAAAGAATTAATAATCAATGACGAGATTAGGAGTTTTGACGAGAGGGCTAATAATTATTAAAGTCTTTAATATTTTGACGAATAAAATGAAGTTTTTATATTTTTTAGGAGGCTATTTGTAAATTTAGGTCAAATACAAATGTAAAAAACAATTAGGAAAAAGTTGAGGGGACGTAAGCCCTGGAGCAGTGCCTACGCAATTGTTAATGACTTTCGCTTTTATTTTTTTATTATTTTTTCGATCTTATTATCTTTTACATTAAATTTCTTTACAATTTAATAAACGCGTGCGTATGTACTAACGTACATAATTGATAAAAGATAACCTATCTTAGAGAGGTATTGGCATCTTGCGTCCCTAGAGCTCTAGTAATTAGAACCTAATTTTTTTTTTTTGAAAGGAATTAGAGCCTAATTAAATTCAACTATTTTCTTTTATTATTATGATTATGATGGGTTGTGAGATGTATAAATGTATTCTGCTAGAGACACAGATTACCCAAAAAATCAACGAGCCCCTTTTGGTTCTCTGTCGTTTCTTTTAATATTTCCAAAAGGCCATTGCCATTTGTTTCGCCTAATCTGGTCAAACTCGAATCCCACGTCATAATTAATACCGTGTGTTCCAGGATATTAGAGTACGTCACCGTTTGGCTTTTCTCAAACCATATGCTGTCAAAGTATTTTTGTGTTTAGCCCCTTTTCAATTCGCGTGGCCAACACCTCAACGATCTCTCTCAAAATACTAACGCTAAATTAAAAAAAAAAAAAAAAAAAAAAGCTGAACTTTCACCCCAACTCAGCCTCATAACACCACGATCATTCAACGAGCGTGCATCATACATCCCATGATAATTCACTCATCACCGTTCAAAATCCCATATAATATCCGGCGATTCGCGCGTGGCCTTTGGCAAGCGTGGACGTACACAACGCATGGGGCGTATCCTAGACGTTTATGCGCATGATAAGATATCAAAAGTAAAAAAGTGATATCTGGTCATTCAATATAATTCCGTATTTATTAGAATCGGATTTCAGAAGTCTTGTTTTTTTTTTTGTTTTTTTTAATTAATTTTTTCCTCCCTACTCTGCTCCGTCTTCGTCCTGTATACTTAACTTACCTGTACTACAGTTTTTATTTTTCTGGGTCTTCGCAAAAACAGAGAGAAAGAAAAAGAAGAGAAAAAAATCCTCCAAAATCCTCAAACTTGTGCACAATAACCAGAAAAAGCTTCCATATACATCGCAAAAAACCTAAAACACTCTGCTCTCATGGCGGCACCGGCGAGGACGACAATGCACGCGAAGTCGGACTCGGAGGTGACGAGCTTCGACCAGTCGACGCCGCCGAGGTCGCCGCGCCGGCCTCTCTACTACGTGCAGAGCCCGTCGAACCACGACGTGGAGAAGATGTCTTACGGCTCCAGCCCCCTGGGCTCGCCCCACCACCACTACTACCACTGCTCGCCGATCCACCACTCGCGTGAGTCCTCCACCTCGCGCTTCTCCGCCTCCCTCAAGAACCCCCGCAGCCTCTCCGCCTGGAAGAAGATTCAGCGCGGCGGCGACGACGACTCCGAGGAAGACGACGACGACGACGGCGCCAGCGACGGGAGAGGCGACGACGGCCCCGGTCGCAATGTTAGGCTCTACTTGTTGTTCGCGCTCTTGTTCGTCGTCCTCTTCTCTCTCTTCTCGTTGATCCTTTGGGGTGCTAGTAAGTCCTACAAGCCACAAGTTGTGGTCGAGGTAAAATTTTTTTTTTTAATCAGTGTCGTTTGGAGTAGAAATGAGAGGAATATTGATTGTCGTTTTTGTGGGGGTGTTGGGGTGGAGCAGTACATAGTGTTCAGGCGGTTCGAGATTCATCAGGGGAATGATCAAACAGGGGTGCCAACAGATATGCTGACGATGAATTCAACGGTCAGGATCTTGTACAGGAATCCGGGGACGTTCTTCGGCGTCCACGTCACCTCAACCCCGTTGGAGTTTCACTACTACGAGCTCAAAGTTGCCTCCGGACAGGTACGACAAAGTCTTTCAGACATTCCCATCGTTTGAATTAAAATTAAAATTAAAAAAAAAAAAAAACTTTTGTGTGAATAAGCCTATTTTGTCTCTTGTATCCCAATCTTAAAATCTAATTTTTATCTATTTTTCTCGATTTTACCCTTCACATAATTTTATACAAACAAATTCAAATAAAATAATTTTTAAAACATTATAGATAATTTCGTGATTAAAAAAACCTCTATATTTATATATATTTAAAATTTTTATATTTTTAAATTTTAATTTTAAATTTATAAATATATAATCTATTTAATCCCAAATTCTATCTTGTAACCGCATGCCGAGTATTTAGCAGTCGACGGAAGGTTTGGAGCGGGGTCAAAAGTGGGTCTTTTGTGTTTTGTCGCGTCGGGAGGTGAGAGAAGCAGAAGAGTAGTAACGTCTTTATAACAAGATAAGAGCTGCCTGAAAACTGAAAAGCCTGTTCTTTCTTGACTGTCCCAACTATAATCCTAAGCTGCGGCCTCTCGGGAACCGTGAAAAAGATAGTGCATCACCATTTCCTATCCACCGATTTTGATCCAACGGCCTTTAAAAGAGTTTTGAAACTTCCAACGATGACTTGGATGGGCTTTGTCTTCATTGGGTCAAAGTAGGAACTCCAATTATTTAAAAAAAAAAAAAGAAGAAAAAAGAGAAAAGAAAAAGAAAGTGTGAACTTTAAGCAGGGTATGTCAAAACCGATTTTGAGCGTTCGATAGTATTAGCATGGTTAATGTGTTTTTGATATGGCTTTGGAGAATTTAGCCAAAAAATCTTGCCAAGGAGAAGTTAGCAAGTGCTAACTTTTGCACACACACACTTTTCTGTATATATCAGCAATATTTCGGTATAATATTTTGGCATGCACGCGTAATTTTAAGCCGTTGAATTATGAAAAATTAACGGATAAGATCGTTTTTAAACCTTACTCAGCACGTTTGAGAATTATTTACTATATATATATATATTTTTTTTTTCCTGTGTTTAAGGTTTCTGGTTAAAGCATTCGTTAAGCAAAAATATCTGTTTTGAAAGTACTGCTCCTTTTTATCTTGTGTGCATGTGTTTATACAATTCTATTTGTCCCTTATTAGTTTTAACCTCATGTAGATGGCTCAGAATTTATTTCATAGGTTAAAAAATTTAACTTTCATTTATTTTAAAGGTTTAAGAAGATTTTGAGTGAAAATTAGGCCATATAGCAATTTTTTTAAACTTTATCTTATCCAATAGTGTCAAGCAAAACCAAATTTATATGCCAGGAAAGCCAGCAGTTAGTTTTAGTTCTGCAAAAAGAAAAAAAGTATGCAGTATACTTTATACATCACACCTTTTTTTTTTTTGGTGGTGAAAAGAAGAATCAGTTTACTTGCTACTTTCCTCTAGGCTCCGTTTGGACACAGGGATGGGAAGAGTTGGTGGAATGAGAAATGTGAAGGATAAAGTAGTAAAAAAGAAGAAGAGTTAAACGGATAGACGATAATTATTTATCTAATTACTTAATCGTCTTTGTATAAAGTTTTTGTTAATAGATTTCTTTAGAGTAAAATAGTCTTTTTAAATTTAAATGGAATGAATAGCTTGAATCCCTCTCTCCTTCCACCGCACCTCTCTCCCTCTTCTCTTCAATCAAATAATGGATTGACCCACCTCTCGGCCCTCCAACCGAATGCACTCCTAAGAATTACAAAGGAGCACTCAACGAAATTAAATGGGGTTCTCTCATAATAAAGTGGGCTCCATTTTCTGGATTCCACCAAATGGGGTGCATGTATTATTGCGAGAGAATACGGCTTAATCCCGTTGAGTTAAACAGCAATTTTCTTTAGAATCCTACAGTCTCCGTTTACAGTTGTGGAAGGCAGGCTTTGGAATCCAGTCCTCCAAGGGCAGTGTGGTATTTTAGCTTGCTGGCCTTTGGTTGAGTTGGTCCCCAAAAGTTGTGTTTGTTTTGGATGATTACAGAAAAAGTTAGTCATTTCTAAAGGATGAAAAATCGCCGAAATTTCAGGATACGAAAATATCTTTTAAACACAAATTCAGAAAATTTCCAAAAAAAAAAAAAAAAAAAAAAAAAAGAGGCAAATATCCGTAAATTAATACTCCAAAGCTTTTCTTAAAAAATAAGGTATTTTGTGATCTATACTATTGAAAGTTTTCAATCACTTTATTTATTTATTTTTTGCAAATATTCTCGTTGATATTGATATTTTTAAATTTACATCTACATATACTGTTATTTTTCATTCTTAATTTATCAATAAGATTTTTTTTTTTTGACACCAAAGAGTTGATGATTTGTTGGAATTGCATCCTTTAAAAGTTAGTTACTCTGTCCCTGTCTATATCCCACTAGTTAATAATTACGAGCTTTTTATAACGAACTGATATGTGGATATATGTTTTTGGTTGGGAAAAACGACAATAGATGAAGAAGTTTTATCAGAGGAGGAAGAGTCAGCGTACGACAGTGACAACAGTGCTGGGGTCCCAAGTGCCCCTTTATGGTGGGCTCTCAGTTATTGGAGGTGGTGCTAGAAATGCCATTGATAATGTTGTCGTTCCACTGAACCTGACCTTTGTGGTTAGATCCAGGGCCTATATTTTGGGTCAATTGGTCAAGTCCAAGTTTTATCGAAGAGTCAGATGCCCTGTCACCCTTCGGGGCAACCAGCTGGGCAAGCCCTTTAAAATGGTTGATTCCTGTGTCTATCATTGAATTATTTCTCTCCCTCTTTTATTTTATTTTATTTTATTTTTATTTTTTTAATTTTATAATTATGTCGAGTTGTAGAGGTTTTGAAATGGCTTCAGCCTCATGTTCAAACATTTTTGTACGACGTTAAACTACTGTAATTACATATGTTGATGGTCTTGTGTCGTTCCAGTGTTTGGTTAGTTCGAGTGAAGAAATTTGTTGTTTGGCATCAGATTTTAGTCTCCGGATATGCTGTTTGGTTGGTTAAGCAAACTTGTAGTCAACTTTCTGGGCGTTCATTAAACAAACTACTTACTACACTTCAGGAATTACAAAAGATAACTGACTTGCTTAGACGAGCGCATGAGGCGCTTTTTGACGCTACAGACACCGATGAACACGACACAAAATAAACACAAAGCAAGCAAACACAACAACCAACCTTCTTAACAAGGTTGCATTCTAGTTTTCCTTTGGCTTCTCGTCGTCCTTGTGGCCCCCGGGCAGCTTCTCCTTAATCTTCTCGAGTAGTCCCTTCTCCTTTGAATCGCAATCGGGGGACTTTCCATGTGCAGCACAGTCTGCAGAGGCGCCATGATCTTCCGCCTTCTTGTGCTGCCCGGGAAGCTTTTCCTTAATCTTGTCTATAAATCCTTTCTCCTCAGGGTGAGTTGCTCCCGCTTCTGCATTGTTTTTCTCTGCGTGCTCAGTATGTTCTCCTTCCTTTTTTCCCGATATCTTATCCTTGATCTTGTCCTTCAACCCCTTCTTCTTTTTCTTCTCCCCATTTTCTTCCTCCTCATCACTACTCGACTGCCAAATTTCCCAAAAAAAAAAGAAGAAAAAAAGAAAACTCAAATTATTTTGTCACAATATATTAAAATAAACAAGTGAATCAGTACGTAGTCAGTGCTATAAGGCTTACCGAGCTAGAGTTCCCATGTTGAAGCTCTTCCTTAGGCGCATGATCATCGTTTTCTTTCTTTTTCAAGAAATCAAACGTCCCACAACCGGTTGAGGCGGTCTCGCTTCCATGCTCTTTCTGATGCTCCTCAGCCATGATGCCCACCTTAATTATCGAAAGTTTTAACAAAAACAAAGCCCTCAAGTACAAATGCAATACGTGAAACTGATCAGAACATGATCTAAGAGCCATGACATACGTTGTTATTTATAGAAGCCAAGCCAAGGTTGATCCAAATCAATTTGAGAGAGAGAGAGAGAGCACGTGCGGCTGACATGGCATGAAACTGAGGAATACGATGAAAAGAATCAAAGAGATGTGTACAATTGGCGTGGTCGGTTATCGGGAGGAGAAAAACCGCAAAGGTCGGTGTGGACGGTGATCTCTCATGTCTGCACTCATCAAGAGGTGAAACAGGTCGCCGGCGTGCTTAGTTTTCGAGATGAGGTGTAATGGCCTCGCATCATAGTACGATGATCACGTGCAATTTGGCAATGATGTTCAAGGTTTTGCAATCAAATTGGCACAAATACTTGTAGCTTTTACATTGATTCCCGTATCTAGATTCGTATGTCCTTTGCTCATACGCAATGTACAATAGGAGTAAAAGTCACTACTATGTCACTTCTTTTCATATAACAGAATAGTATCCATAAAATTGTCACCTCGTAAATATATCACTCCTTCACAACTTGTCCTCCAACTTTTAATTTTGACAACTGTACTTTTTATATTGTTGTAAATACCTTTTTTTTTTTTTTTAATTTACATTAAATTAAAGATTTGAATTTGGAAGATTTACATTAGTTTTTTTTTTCCCCTTATTGAAAATGGGTTTTCTGTTTTCAAATGAGGACATACTGTGGTGAGCTTTTTTTGATCAATTTAATGGAAAGTTAAATCAAATTGAGTACGTTGTAATTATTTAGAAAATTAAAGACCAAATTGTCAATTAAAAGTTTGGAGGACAAGTTATCAAAGGGTGACAACTTTTATTTTATTTTTTTTTGGTGGTGGGGTTGACCGTGCCAAATATCCTAACACTTAAAATTTATTGAAAAAGTAGATATTGCATTTGAAATAGCATCTATCATGGATTGCACTACAAAATAGAACAAGACTTTCATTTTTTTTTTTTTTTTTGGAACTACATATCGCGTTTGCATTGTAGATGCCCTAATTTTCTCTTACAGATACAAAATGATAAAAATATGGTTCAGATCTAATTATAGAACCAAGATTTAGGGAATGCAGCACTCTGCTAAGCTGGTTGGAAGACAAAAAATTTAGATAAATGGGCATTTACATTAATCGACGATTGTAAGTGATGTAAATATCATCCCATCTCGATACTAGAATATCGTTTGCACATTCTTGAAGTCCCAAACACCACTCTTTAAAATTAAATAAACAAGAAAAAATTTGGTAAAAAAAAAAAAAAAAAAAGAACAGTTCTTAAACACCTATTTAAATTAATGGCCGGAATTTTTTTTAATTTAAGAATGTAATAGTTAAACAGTGGTTGATCAGTCAATTATTGAGAAAAATACATATCAATATTGATTGATTAGTGATTGAGTGACTAATAATTGCTGATTAACTATTTAAAAAACTCTTATTTTCTTAATTTTATAAAACTTCAATCATTTACTAAAAAAGTTAATCAAAAAAAGACCATTTACGTACAAATCCCAACAAACAAAGCATGTATTTATGTTGATTTCAAATTAAACTGTTTTCTCTTGAGCAAAACAAAAAACAAAAAACAAAAAAACAAAAAAACCAAAAAAGACCACTGCTCCATATCAATGGAACTATACAAATTTATCCTGATCTGTATACAACTGTAAGGTCATATCTGTTAATCTTATAATTAAGTTAAAATGTGACTAAGGGCTGAAAAAATTGGCATGTAGGCCTTTGTCCGCTAAGTTATATATCCCTGCAACAATTACCAAGACACACAAAGTGAGGCCTAAGCAACCGAGTCCCACATTGACAAACCACATCGCTTCATTTTTGCGAGGTTTCTTGATTGATATCCACATGAAACATGGATAGACATATGTCAAGGGCAGTGCGAGGCCTCCAATAAGAGGTGCCAAGCTTCCCAAGAATGGAAACGCCACTGATATTAGGTAAACCAGGCCTCCGAAGAAGAGGCGGATTGCGGTGCGAACCCACCTAGGGCATCGCTGTTTTTTGATGCCGGTGTACGTCAACTCCAAGTTGTCGAAAACTATCATGGCATAGATTTGGAATGTGCATATGCAGTTTATTATTATTATGAAGTAAATTACGCCCATCACAAATTTGGAGACGTCTTCTTTGTGAAATTCTGATAACGCCTTTAGAATTCCCCCTTCTGCCGGTATCTGTCATTTTTTAAAACTCGTCAATTGTCATACTGGAAAAATTACGAAGAGGGCATCTCATCGTAGAATCTCCTTAAATCGATTTACGGAAGTAGTTAAAAAGAGTTGTTCTGACCTTGTCTCCATATGCCCAAAATCCGCCTATGGCTAGGGGAAATAAACACATGGCTATTTGTATGTAGGAGATAATGACCCCTGTCCACATTGCCTTACGTGATGACTGTTTTACACTTGACGGCAATGTCGCCTGCATTACATTTATTTTATAGATTTAGCTCCCGTTTGGATAATAGATTCGAACTCACGATTCAAATAGTAAATTTAAATTTTTATGAGAAAAAACATTGTTAAAAAAAAGAAAATACCTGAATCTCAAGGATGACGTTGTGACCTCTAAAAGAAAGAAGAATAATCCCAATGGCATTGAAAATAGCACCATATTTGTCCATGCCAGACTCGTTTGCTTGGAGTGGGTGGTGAGAAATGGAGTTGGGCCTATCTTTGCTTATGGGAAGAGCCCAAAGGATAGAAGTGTAGGTTATGGCTGTGATGGCGCCAATGAGAGAGACCTTAGTGATGGAGTTGAGGTTGGGGAGCTGAGCCACGAGAATGGCCATGCAAGTGAACACCAAGAACCACAGGGCCCCGCTCAGCGCCTTGCCATCGCATACGGCATCCGCCCCTTCCCCGCATAAATTCCTGAAGAAAAGTTGCATCGTCCCGCCTCCTGTGATTATCAGCAATGCGCAAGTTCCTCCGGATAGATACATCACCGGGAAGATGGCTAGCAACTTTCCTAGCTTTGCACCTTCAAAACAATGTGTTGCAATTAGTTATTGGAGCTTTCTATGCTAGGGACCGTGTGCAAGGTTATCAAGATATGTTTTCAGTTAGGTAGGGGAGAAATTAAATGATTTTTAAAAATTATATGCGATAATAATTAAAAAAAAATTGGCAAACTCTAAATGGTGGCATATGACCCCTTTTGAGCAGAATGTGTTTCCACCACCAGTGACCATCTAGTAACATTACAGCGTATTAAAAATATAATTAAATACGATTGACTTTGATCTCATGTATTGATGGGAAGGAATTAAATTCTTATTCTAATAATTACTTGGCTTAAAAAGTAGAAAGATTTGTAATAAAATTAGTCTGTTTGTAAAATGTCTTTATGTGAATAAAATAATTGAATTAAATAAGAGTACGTAATTTGATAAAAAGGCAAGGTTAGGACTTTCAAAAAAAAAAAAAAAAAAAAAAAAAAAGTAAGGATAGGTAACCCCGATTTCATGGGAAAAATAATTAAATGTCTTATCAAAGAACTTTATTTTCTAATTTGTCCAGGTCCCCTTAGAAAAAAAATGTAGATAGTAGGACCCACCTCTTTTCTTTTTTCAAAAGTGAATTGTGTTTATGAGCTCCAAAGTCTTGTGAATATATATATATATATATGTCTATATTTGGTAAATTGTTAGATTAGTCTTTGAATTTTTAAGAAGATGAGAGTTTGATCTTTAACTTTTATTTTTTGGTAAATATATCCCTGAATTTTTAAATAAGTAAGATTTTGGTCTCTAATTTATTTTTTTATTGTTAAAATACCTCTAAACTCTTTAAAAATGTGTGTTTTAGTCCTCATGTTAAATTTTGAACTAAGTTGGAGGTATAACGATGACATGACACCAATGAAAAAGGTCACCTCGGCTAACAGAGTACGACGATAGATATTTGTTTTTAAACAAAAGTATTTTATTATCCTAAAAATTAAATAAGCTCACAGTAATATCCAACAAAAACCATATTTATAAATTGAAAAAAAAAACTCACAAAACTCCAAAAACCAGAAAAAAAAATGATAAAGAGAGAAATAAAAATGTTGTTTATTGTGAAAAGACAAATCAGTTTAAAATAAAAGGTAATAAATAAAAATCATATTTTATTTGTCTATTTATGAAAATTTATTTTTTCTCATTATTTGTGATTTGGTGTTTTTTTTTTCACAGTCCAAATTCTTTAATTCAAATTAATCTCTCTCTCTATTTTTTTTTCCTTAAATTAGGGTGAGATACTAACCGAAGGCAGTAACTGAGAGGTGGACAAATCTACTATAACGGACTCCCGAGTCACCAGATTCGTGGAGATTTACAAGAAGCCATATAGTGTACAGCTGCCATGTAAAAACCACCGACAAGCTTATGATTCCCCATGCCCTACAAACCAAAAAAAAAAAAAAAAACAGAATATTAAAATTTAGAGAAAAAACAAAATATCCTTCCTTACTCCTTTGAATTTTGAAATTATTTTGATATGGACATCTAGTAGTGTTATGCAATGGACCCCGCGCACACACAAGCGCGCGCACACATATATATATATATATATATAAACATATATATATTGGAACATGATAGGTCAAACAATCGCCATATAACTGGGTGTATATGACAATAATAGTAAGAAATTGTTCACCATCGGCCTGCTGGTGGTCACCCCGGGTGGGGTAGGGTGGCTAAATTTTTCTGGTCTGCGATTAACGATTGATGGACTCGCCACGTTCATGGTCTCGGGAATATTCAACGTGTTTCAATGCGATTCAGTGTATTTCTGATCTTACAAATACAAAAGGACGAAACTTACCATGACCACGTAGAGGGCTTCCGCCCCATAAGCTTTTCTTTTTTTTTAATCAATTTTACTTTAAAAACTCTATATATATTTATTTATTTATTTTCGCCTTACTAAAAGTTGAGTTTTCTTTTATAAAAACCCCGCTAAATAATTCTGTTTAAAGATTGTGTATCACATCACAATATTTTCTGACCCATTATTTTCACGTTAGCGGTGCTCATGATTTACTTTATCGTACGGGAAAAAAATAAAAGTTATAATATATTTTTTTTGAGAAAAAAAAAAAGCAAAATAAAGAAAAAAATTGTACGTTTTACTTGACTTGGAAAAAATTGCTACTTTTTTTAATAAAAAATATTTAAATATATATATAATTAGTACCTTTTCTTGGTGAGAAATAAATATGCTCACGTTTCTTGTGAGGTGAATCTTACGTGTGAACCAGAATTTTTCTTTGTTTTTGTTGCAGATTCCAAATGATCACCAAAAAAGCGTAGACTCAGAGGAAGAATTAAAAAAAAAAAAAAAAAAAAGAAAGAGATGAAGAAAAAGATGACGTTAAAGGCTTCTGACCAGTTTTTTGTCTGGACCCTTCAACGACTTATTAGGACATGATGAAGCAGCTCAGAAAATCTCGAAAGCTCAAACTCCCTATCGTCATCAAATCAAAAGAAAAAGAAAAACAGACCACCAACCATCTAACGCAACGAAATAACATCATCTTTTTTTATTATCATTTCTTCATGTTATTAAAAAAAAAAAACTGATTTTCTTCGGAAAAAAAATGATGAAAATACGACGGTTTCATGAATAATATTTTTTCTGTGTGATGTTTCTCATCAAAGAATTCTAACTTCGAAGTAAAAACAGGGTGTACAGACTTCACAATGAAAAAACAGAGTGAATAATAATACAGTTTAATAATAATTTCATATATAATTCCTTAATAAATTATATAAATTTCAAAAAAAAAAAAAACAAAAACAAAAAAGAGAGCGAACAAACTTACCACCCAAGAGTAGCGAATGCGACGGGCAAGAGCAGGGATTGGAAGCCAATCCCAGAGCACAACACATGAAAAACAGCAGAGAAGACATTGCCATTCCGCGACTCCGTGATGGGAAGCCAGGCGTCCTGCGGATTCAGCTCTCGGCCAGGCCATTGCAGAGAAGACGGCGCGAAACTGATCACCTGATCTCTCGACGGACTGTCCGGAACACTATGAATTCGAAACGAATCGAAGCTTTTCGTCGAGGCGTTAAACGGCCGGTCTCGTGAAAATGAATCCGCAACATTGGTGCTACTACCACTGTCGCAGTTTACCACAACAATCCCACCACCCGCTACTTCTCCCATGGCTTCCTTTCCTTCTTTCTAGTTCTAGTCCACCTTTTGTTTTGAACGGAAAATATGTGTGTTTTTTTCCGATGGGGCAGTTTACCAAACACTTTGTGGGCAGAGAATTCGGATTGCATTGTGCTAGTTTTATATGTGAAAAATCAGTTGCGTTCAAGGATTGTTTGGTGTGACGCTAGTGTGACTTGGCTAAGACATAGGGAATGACGTCATTTGTCTAATATGGGTGACGCAATCACTTATGTTGGATGACATTCAAGTTATCAGTTCTCACGATTCTCTCGGTCTAAAGCATCTAGTTGTACAAACAGGACTTTTTAGAAAAAATAAACATAAATAAAGAAATAACAGCTTGTATTACTCTCAACAGCCTCGGATGAAATTTATTTTATAATTAAAAAAGTATATAAAACAGACATTTTTTGTCTAATTATTATTTAAAAAGGAATCTTATTAATAAATTTATTGCACAATAATTTCTGGAAAAATGAAAAAGAAAAAGAAAAGAAAAAGTGGGAGAAATTGGTGTCCATAGAAGTATACTGTACACCTTAGCTTTTTCTTTACCAAAGTGGCTGCCGCCTCGCTGGTTAAATCTGAAAATTTTGGATCAAAATTTCAAGGTGTGAACTGGCTTTCAGGTATATTTCTTTCTTCTAAACAAAGACAAAAAAAATAGAGTATGTTTTTCTTGTTTTTCCCTGTTATTATTTGATTTTTTTTTAACCTAAAGACGAGGAATTCAAATTCTTTACCATATGATAGAGTCAGATATGGGGGCTAAATTAGTATTTGATTTTTCTTGTCACGGAGTGTTAAATTATTTTTTTATTTATTTCACTCATGGAGTTTAATTATTTGGTTTGCCGTGTTAGCAGAAAGTACTTTTGCTTTTGAGAATTGAAAATTTAATGGTAAATTATGAAAAAGTGTTTTGCTATTTGTTGGCAAGATAAAGTTCTCCTATTTGATCACTTTGAAAAAAAAAATGATAATCTATAAAATTTATATTTATTCACCCCCCTCCCCCCGCAAAAAAAAAGACCAGTATAAATTCTCCAACACGAAGGTGTTAACTTGTAAGCTTTTACGTGATTGTAGATATAATTTAGTAGTAATTTTATATTTAATTAAATTATAAGATATAGAGTTTAGATCTCTATTCCCTATCTAAAAGAAAATTCAAAAAAAATAAAAATAAAAACCTTGGAAGCGGATGGCAGACCTACTACTTTGGACCGTAGTCTCCAAGAAAGTGTGATTTTCGTTAAAAATGTGCTGTTGATTTCGTCACCTTTGATGGCTTGTGGTCACCCAGGTTTGTATGATTGAGTCATCACGTAGTAGAAACAAATTTTTATACTAAAATACAATACTTTTAGTTATATGAAACGTCAACTTAGGAAATTAATTAGTATTCAAACTAATATCGTACTCGCTCACATCATCACATTTAACCTATTTAACACAGCTGTTATCAATCTTAATAATTTCGTTTTAAGTTTTAAGTTTTTTAATTTTTTTTTCCTTTAATCAAATGTCCACGTTCTTATAGACACAACTCAATAGTGATTAATCTCACATGTGATTCGATCATAACATATAGAGTTTGACACCCTCCAATTCAAATTAAAAAAAAAAAAAAATTAGATTGTCCATTAATGGGTATATTTTGTGCATCAAAACAAATCGTCCTTGAAGAATTTTATCTATCGCCATAAAGTTGGTTTTTTAAATCCTTGATTAACAATATTCTGCCGTCCATCCATTTATAGAAAAATTAATTAAAAAAAAGGGTTTCATGGAGGAAGAAGTGGTTCAAGTATATATGGGTTTTTAATTAATGTTCAGCATCAAAAAAAAAAAAAAAAAGGGCTCCAGATTCTACCATGAGGATGTTTAATATTACAAATTGTTGGCCAGAAAAAACATTATCCAAAACCATTACATTTGAAATGTGCAGTATTTGATCACTAATTAATATTAAAGAAGGCTTCATTAGGACACATTTTAGCTACTTGAGTTGTATACTAATTATAGTTTTTATTTTATTTTATTTTATTTTTTTGAATTTGAAGTGAGGAGATTTGAGATCTACATCTTCTGATAGAGTTGGGTGTGAAATTACTGTTAAACTATACGCATGCAACCACAGTACTAAATATGATGTTACGCCTTAATTAAACTTAGAGAACAAAATGTATTAATAACCTTATATGCAAGCAAGACTTTAGCCAAAATAGTATAAATTTTCATTAATCGATGAAATAATATGATAAACATCATAGTCGTTCAAACACAGAAGAAAATCAGTCAAAATCGTTGGATTGGCATTTACTATTTGCTCAACAGCACCTTATAAAATTGCAATTCTACGAGGGGCTATTTTATAAATTAAAGTCAATTATATGTATATGTATAGATAAAATAAAGTTGAGAGGGGCTATTTATAAATTAAAGTCAAATATATAAATATAGATTAAAAAAAAAGTTGAGAGGGGCTATTTATAAATTAAAGTCAAATATATAAATATAGATTAAAAAAAAAAGTTGAGAGGGGCTTAAGCCCCCTTGGGTTAAGTGTCACAATAAACCCATCCTATACATATGATGAATCTCGTGGTTTAGGTACTTGTATCCACCATGTAAACAAGTATGAAATATTAGCATTTAGCAAATTCCAACTTTCAGTATTAACTAGTTTTTAACACGTGCACACGTGTGTGATAAATTTGTTTGAATTTAATTAAGAAGAATATTTAGGTATAAATATAATTGGAAAAAAAAAAAAACATGTCTTTAAACATAATAAATCATAGAGAACAAGTACTTGAATAATGCATAATTTAAAAATATAAGATTTAAAAAACTAAAGAAATCATGGAAAAAAAAATGAATGAATGAAAAAGTGAGGATAAATATTCAAAAAGCAACATTGTAACATGCATTTAGTACACGGGTTTGAATTGAGTTTTTTTGGTTGGATTTGAGTTGCATTGTTATGCTTTGGTGCATGATTTTGAATGGCTGAAGTCAAAAATTGTAAAAAATTTAAATGTATTATGGGAAAAAAAATATTAATATGCAACTTGTTTTATTTATCTTAAAATTCTATACTATAAAAAAAAATAATCTCATTTTAACTTGTACAATAGAATTTTAAGTTTGAATTATAAAGTTGTAATATTTAACTATGAATAGTGAAACTGAAAAAAAAAAAAAAGGATTTAAATGTAATTGATATATCAAACGCTTACTTAAGAAGTTAATATTAAAACAAAGGATACAGTTTAGGGTTAAAAAAACCATGATCAAAATAAATTGAAGAAATATTTGAATAATATAGTCTAATGAAATTGTTATATATAAAATTAAGTTAGAAAGATAATAAAGAAAATGATGTTTAAATAGGGTCAAAGTTGCGGAAAAAAAAAGGGGCAAACTAAAAAAAAAAAAAAATGCTGTCTTGTATGTTCGATTATTTAAAAAAGAAAACACCAAAAAGCACAAAAGCGGCGAAAATAAGAAAAAGTTTAGAGAGAGAGGGAGAGAGAGAGTAGGAGGTAGACAAAGACAAAAGCAAAGGAAAAGTAAAAGGTAAAAACTAAATAAATAAACAAATAAAAGAAGATTGATACGTGAAACAAAAGCAAGGAAAAGGGAAAAGTTAAAAAGGGCGGATGAAAGCTTTAGTACACGTGTCAGCAGATAAGAGGTAACTATTGATCCTTTTATAATATTAATTAAGATTAAGATTAAGATTAAGATTAAGATAACGTGTATGCCAAGAAACTTAAAAGAGTAAAACAGCACTGTAAATAGAGAATTTGGTTACCAACAACTTCTAGTAACTTTTGTTGCCTTTCACAAGGTCAAAGGTTTAAGCGCATTTTCAAAAGCCAGTGCCTAATTCCCAGTTTCCCTCCACTATCCGTTAGCTGGCAAGGGTGACAAAAATTTGAACGACTAGAAATTCAAGGATGGTGAGCCTATCCAGCTAGGTTGTTACAAACAAAGATAAAGCTCCTGCCAGTATAATTTCAACAACGATTCCTCAATTTAAACTCTTTTATATGAACGCCTTATTGTGAACATGACCTTTTGTGTAAAGAGAAAATTCTACGATAAGATGCTCTCATCAGAAGAACTATTAATCTTATAATTTTATTCGGACGGCATTATGAAGTGAGTGCAATAATATGATAGAATATTCTCTCGTATAATGTAAGTACTCTATTAAGTATAAACCGTTTGATATAAATCCTATGCATACGATCTCTTATTAGACTAAACCTTATGGCCGTGAGGATACCGGACCCCACTGTAGATCATCTCAAAATTTATGCTCTTTACAAGAAACTTTTATTGTGCTTCTTGTTGACCGTGTGATATTAGATGCACAAAATGAAATTAGTAGTTTAAAAAACCCATATCGACCAAATTTAAAATGTCAAGGTTTTTTGGAATCTTTTGATCGGTTTATTTTTTTTAGGAAACTTAAATAAACCAAATCATATTCGCGAGGATTGGTTGATTTGGATTCAATAAATCAAATAATTGTTGTCATGTGTATATTAAATTTGAAGTGGTTGTGTGATAAGAATTATTCTCTCTTGAACTTTTTAATATCAGTTTCTTTAACTACTTAATATATATATATAAATTATAAAAATAATATTAAATATTTGATTAGTTTAGGAGTTTGAAATTTCTATAAACGATAGTTAAATTCACAAAATACATCTAAACCAACTAATACAAACTAATTAAAATTCTTACAGTATGGGAAACAAATGAAAATGCTTCATTGTGCTAGCGAACAATAAAAATTCTCTCTCTCTCTCTCTCTCTCTTCGTGGGGTGTTTAGGGTTTTTAGAGGGTGTGCCTCTTGGTTGGTCGGGAACAGACGGCAGCACCTTACTTGCTGTCGGTTTTCCGGCTCTAAAGATGAATCGCAGGGAGGTTATATTAGGTGTGGAGGTGATTGCGGGGTTGGGAGGTTTGCGTTTCAGCTAAATGGAGGAGGGGTTATGGCTTTGACAAAACTTTCAGGCTGTCTACTTTGGTTGCGGTGGTCATCTTCTTTCCTACGGCTTTTCCGGTGTTGGTAGATTTTCATTTTTGTTTTAATACGTTTGTGTGAAGGTGTAATAACTGTGTATCATACGCAGATCTGATTTTCCGTTTGTTATTTTGATATATTTGTTTTCAATCCTTAATTATAACGATGGTCTTCTTATCGTCTGGGCTAATGGTTTGTTCACCAGATTTAGATCTTAGCAATTCGTTGATCCTACTAGACTTGTAGCTATGCAAGGTATTCTTTGCGATTCGAAGTCATGGCTCTCAATTGATTGGCAGTCTCCATCGTTGGTTGGGGCTTTGTTAAGTAGGGCTTGGTACATGCTCATTTCTGGCGTATCGAGGTACTTACCCTTTTTCGGGTCTCAAATTTGCACCGTTTTCATTATGCGTCAATTGTTTGTACCGATGGTTGAAGGTTTACGACCGCACAATTACGGGATCTTTGCATTGTATTGTTTAGTTTGTAAATCTTTATTAATGTTAATGTATTTTTTCCTTCAAAAAAAATCTAACCAGCAGGAAAATAAATAAATAAATAAATAAATAAAATTCTTACCGGTTTGAGTTTGATAACCCCCTTATCTGTAAAATTAACTCTAGTATTTTTCTTATTCTATATGTGCTAAGGTAAACTTAAGATAATGTTAAACTATTTGATTATAAAATTTAGTTAGTAATCCGTAAACTTAAAATATATGAGCATGAAAGCATGAAGAGACATGATGTTTCTACGCGCTATCCACGTATTAATAATTACATGCACAATGTGTGACACCTCTTCTCATTGTGATTTGTTAGTGCACATAAATATATATATATATATACACACACACACACATAGACACACACATATCTAGTATTAGTAGGGTGATTGGGACATGGGTACAAATATTGGTGGTACACGACAATTTTCAATTAATATTCAATCTAGTTCGACACGTTTGTCTTGTATGATGTAAAAACCGAATATTGCCACTAATGTGTGTTAATCCCACTTCAATATTAATGTTTCCTTATCACCGGTAAAGTGGCTTGCCATTGATCTATCGTTTGCTATCTATGTGCCACAATTCTGTGAGTAGGAAGCCAGGTGGTTGATTATGAAAGCATGATAGCTCTTTTTTGCCACATAATTAAAGTTCCCTTTAATTCCAAGGAAAAATAACTTTGGATCGGAACTGTTCATTTACTCTTTCAATAGGACCTAATGCTTTATCAACTAGATCACATTATTTGGTAGAGTAGCGAGGCTATTTGTTTGATTTCACACTAACTAATAGAAATAGTCATGGTATATATGTATATATTATGACGGTTTTTAACAGTCGTGAAATGTGTTATAACGCATCGTGTCTTTTTTATCTGTGTAATACTTTCCACTAAGGTTTTTTTTACACTGTTGTCGGTTTTTTTTTTTTTGTAATTGATATATATATATATATATATATATATATATATAGCTTGTCTCAAATCTGATACCGTTTGCATACGGCACCAACATGGAGGCTAGATTTTTGCAGGCGGTACAGGTTCGCTTTACAAGTGTTTAATGTTGAAGGGAAGTGGGTGGGTTGCAACATAATTAATGACAAAGCTTTGACAAAAATATTTATGTCAGTGGATAGGAAAATAAAATAATAACATAAAGGAGTCAAATGGTAAATTTACATGCATGAAAAGAACATAATGGAAAGGTTGAAACCATGATCGGTAGAGTCGTGGCAATATGTATTTAGAAGTGTAACTCAGTATATAAGTATGATGTAAAATTAAAATGAAAAAAATTGTATGGTATATGAAAACATAATAATCTCTTTTCAATTTGTGGCCCATAGTCTTTTATATATCTATGGGCCATAAAGAAAGAAGGGAGAAAAAAAGGTCGAAGTTGAAATATTTTCTTTTAGGATAAATTTTTGGGTAATTTATCCATTTAGTCCTTGAATTTATTTTTAAAGCAGTTTTGTTCCTTATACTAAAATTGACGGAGTTATATATGAAATTTGACATAGATAATTGTATATCTATCGTGCCATTTCATTGTCGTGTCATTTTCGTACCCCTTATCATGTTTGTGCTTGTGCACCACTCTTAATGTGTTGTGCCCTTAGCGTATTTCATGTTCAAGAAATCGCGTCAAACATGGTCCATTAAATTAAATGTATCGGGCTAGACCCAATTAACTAACCATTCCGTATTCTGTCCACTTTTTCACAACCGTACCAATGCCATCCACTAAGTTCGGGACCATTTTGACATCTCTAGACTTCTAGTGGCCTAGTTATGGGTGCCAGTCATTGGTTTTGATCGTTGTTCGTTGAAATATCATGGAATAATATTTTGGACAATCTACTAGAATATTTTTTGCTTTCAACATAGATTACAAAACATATCTGAACTTTAAGTCGCCGACACCTGTTACCAAGAGCATTTCTGGTATAATATTTCTAGTAATTTATTGGAATATTTTTTGTTTTTCAATATAGATAGCCAAATGTCTTCGGATCCAATTGCCACTGATTGTTACTAGAGTAGAACTTTTTTTTTTGTAACTTATCGGAATATTTTTGTTTTTAACATGAATGATGGGACATCTTTAGCTCTGATAAAAAGGAGTATTATGACATAATATTTTTGATAATCTACCCAAATATGTTTAACAAAATAAATTCTATTAGACTACTTCAATGACTGGCGGCACTGGAAACATCCAACCATATACAATAAAAACAAACATTTTGATAGAATATAAATAATATTCTAACAAAATGCTCCGTGCAACTGGCCCCATGACGGGAGTCGGACACATTCGACAATTTATGCTGAAATAAAAAAATATTCTTCTATGTTACCAAATTATATGTGAATACTTTGGTGATCTGCGATCAAAGTCAGAAACATTTAGTCATGTATGTTGAAAACAAAATATATATATATATATATTATAGTAGAAAATTTAAAATATTCTACTAGAATATGGAGACATCCGACTATCTATATTAAAAAAAAATTATATAGTAGAATATCCAAAATATTATACTATAATATTGCGATGAACAGCATTGGCGAACGAAGTTGAATACATCCGATTATCCATGTTGAAAAAAAATTCAAGTAGAATATTTTAATAGAATATTTTGGTGACTGACATCGGTGATTAGAGCTGAAGATCAACACTATCAGTGATCATTGTCGGTTTTTATGACATCGGGTAATATTTACAATGTGGAATATTACTCATTCTCAAAACTGGTTACTTTCCTTTTTTGTTGTATTTGTTATATTTGTACTACAATATGTCTATAATCCTATGTATTAGATTTTTCTTTTGAAAGTCCCCTTGTATTAGAGTTACTAGAATAGATTCAAAAAGAACAAAAAAAAAAATTTTCTTTTTTGATGAACCTCTGTCCTAAATCAATACTATATTATTTGGGAAAGTCGCCAAAAAAAAAAAAACAAATCAATAAATAACTAATAGAAATTATTTTGTATTTGGACACTAACCTAATGCAAACGGCTGATTTAGCCACTTAAATGAAAGTTACAGTTTTTTGATTGAACAATGAAAGTTACAGTTTGAAACTAAAAAAATGCAAACGGTCATGCATCTATGTATGTAAATAAATAAAAAAAAAAACAATAATCAGAGCAAAAAAATAAATAAATACAATCAAATTTGTATTAACTGATCCAGGTTTAATAGGTTATTGAAGCCAACAGCTAAAAGGCCAGTAATGACTTTCAAAACTTAAAAAGGAAAATTAAAGTGTAGAATCATGTTTTGAAGTATTTCTTTATAATTTTAATTCCTTTCAATATTAAAATTAATAATTTTAATATTACAAAAATAATAAATTTATTAATTTTAATATTATAATAAACTTAAAGATAAAGAGGTATCAAAATTTATGATATTTTTATATATCATTCTTAACTTAAAAGTACCGAAAATAATGACTTACGATCTCTACGAGGTTCGATATCCCTGGCATCCATTTTTTTTTTTTTCCTGGTCACGGTTGCTTTTTTTTTTTTTTTTTTTTAACAACTAAAATAGTACCTGGGCCGCATTTTTTATTACTCTCTTACTTCAGAATAGGCGTCATAGCCTGTCATAGTATAAATGCACATACTATTGCATGTGGAGAGCAAAATCTAACCGTTCAGTTTTCATCCAATGGTCACAAGTTATCTGTCGGATGTCGTCCGCCAATTTTAGACGAGTGGATTTGAGACCAACCTATACATACATATGTATATATATATATATATATATTAAAATTTTCAGTTTTAAAGTAGGTGATTGTCCTGTGTGTTAGTCATCCCGTGTCCACATTTCACATAATTTGTAAGAATTATAATTCATAGATACATACAATTAAGTTAGATTTTATTTGATATTTAAATTCAACTTTAATTAAATTATGGGGCTGGATGGCAAACCATCCATTTTCATCTCATTTCAAACTTTTTTTTGTCTTTTTCTTAAAAAGTTTTTGTCTTTTTCCCAAAAAGTTTTTTGTCTTTTCTGAAAATTCAAAAAAATTTACTATTACAATTAAAATATTTCAACTCAAACATATAATACACCAAACACCCCCTATATTTAGGTTTATTTTAATGAGTTTATCTTAAGATTTTTAAAAATTAATAAATTTATAATCAGTTTTTTTAAAAATTAACCAAATTCAGTTTAAAAATTCCATCTCCAACATACGAATTAAGGAAACGTTTGGTTCACCATTTCAACTCAAACTTTTCATATCAGTTTTTATCTTTTTCTGAAAAAGTTTTTTTGTGTTTTCTGAAAAAAAATTTTGTCTTTTCTAAAAAGTCAACAAAATTTACTATTGAAACTTAAAACTTCCAACTCAAACTGATGAACCAAAGGGAGCCTAAACACAATCTTAATATTTATAAACTTTTCAAGTTCCACAATTTCTTTTTACTGTGTCTATTTACAAAAGTTTTCCACTCACTTTTAATTTTATTATCCACTCGGCATGATCTATCTGAGTAATGGATTCGTGATATTTTATTTCACTTTATATCATTTCCCAAATCCTCTAGATGTTAATAAAATACGATTTTTTTCCCGATCATTCCCAGATATGGTTGGGTAGTTGTCCACTATTTTATTGGTGGTGTTTCAACACTCTCTCTTCTCACAACAAATATTCTTCGCCAACCCTCTTCTATAGGTCATATATAAAATTTGCCCACAATTTAACTTCTATAATTCTTTTACTTGACGAAAAAAGATTCACGGTCGAGGCCTAAAGAGGTTTTAGGTTCCGGGAAACCACACCAACATCTCCACTAACAAGAAGGGGAATATTAATAAGGAGGGCAAAAAATAAAAAATAAAAAAAATAAAAGAGATCTAAGGAAAAAAAAAGTCAATATACTAGGAAGTAGGGGGTCCTGTAGTGAAGTAAAATGCCTATTTTTGTAGTTTCCTTTTCAGAGATGCAAGCCCATGTGATTATGTACACGTGACGACTTTTTTATTCACCAAAGTTCACTGGAATCATGATCTTTTGTTAAGGCTCCGTTTGATTCATCATTTTAATTTAAAATTTTTATTTTAATTTTTGTTTTTTTCTGAAAAATTTTTTTATCTTTTTTGAAAATTTTTTTTGTCTTTTCTAAAAAATTAATAAAAATTATTATTAAAATTTAAAATTTTTAATTCAAATTGATGAACCAAACGGAACCTGAAAAGTTTTTACTGCTTTTGGAGTGGGAATATATGACTTACAACCTTCTTTTTTTTTGTTTTTTTTTTTTTTGGAATAATGGTACGTAAGATTAAGGACTCGTTTAGTGAAGTAGTTTGAGTTGAGATTTTTAAGTTTTAATAGTAAATTTTTTTGAATTTTCAGAAAAGACAAAAATCTTTTTGAAAAAAAGACAAAAATTTAAAAAAAAAAAGATAAAAAAAATTTGAGTTGAATGGTTTGAACCATTTAACCAAACACCGTATAATTTCCCTTTGTTTATATATTTTTTCTCTTCCCCGGTTTGCACATCGAAATAGAAAAAAGAGGAGATTCCCCAAAAGTGGACTGAGACAAGGACATCACTGCCATTTTTTTAAATAATACATGAAAAAGCCTATTGCCCAATTTGAGAAAAGATAATTATTTTTTATATTTCTTTTCCTGTAGTAGTATGAATATATATATATTTTTTAATATTTTACTTTTTTGATGATGAAGAATATTACTTTTGCAGATCTTGCGGTACTTTAGTGGTAAGCGATGTCACCAATGACTAAAGTGGTGGTGTCATCCATTTACCAGACCATGAAACGACACACTTATTTGACATTTTACAATTCAACGTACCTCGATCGGCCAGGTGCTCATAGACAGTGATAGCCAAAACATTATCATTAGCCTACATTACAATGTAATTAATTGATAATTAATTGACATATTTAATACCGCTAATCTGTTTTATACAAGTTAGGTTAATTTTATCCCTTTGTCACAAATCACAATACACAAAATGAAAATGGATATCTCTTTTCCAATTTTTGACGCGTGTGTAAGAGTCAAATTAGCCGTTAGTACTTATAAATTTATGAACAATGCTAAAAAGTATTAGTGATATATAATGAGATCCGCATTTCTGTTATAACGAAAGAGTTGGATTTTATAATCATTAAATAGTTAGAAATTTGAATTATTCGTAACATTTAATATAATTATTTCCGTGATTTTAAGAGATTTGATTATATTATAATCTTATTTGAATTAGATGCACTATATTGAGATATTAATCATGTTTTCTCCATTAATATGTGAAACACATAGTGCTCCTCACACTAGTGAATTCTTCTCTTATTCCTATTCCGTATGTAAGTATGTCCACACTTAATATCTTTGTGTTTTCTTCTCCCTTTTTTGTTTTATAATTTTCTTATTTAGTTTTCTTAATTTAAAACTCTTCCATTACCAGCACCTTCACGTTTATCGTTTTTTTTTTTTTTAAACTCAATTATCTAGCTTTCTATTTTTTTTTTTCAAGACATGAAACAACAATCTTCATATACATATATATATTGAGCAACCATATGATTGTTGATTTCAACGTCTATTTTAAAATTTATATTCTCTTAAAAGACTTTGATGATTAAATTTCTGAGCGTAATGTTATAATTATATTTATTATTGGAATATATTTTAGTGTCTTTAAGTCATTATAAGAGGTGGAAAGTAAGGAAAAAGTTGAAGATGGTGGGAAATGAGTTTTCACTGGAAGAGGTGAAAGTAATTCAGCAAGTGACACCATAAGTTGCGGAAAATCGACCGTATTGGTTCTTGGTATTAATGGGTCATCATTGTAGGGTTATAATTACATACCATTAACACTCTATTTACCTCAAATATTTTAAAGATTCGCAAACATTTTTTTGAAAATGAACGATATTTATATTATAGTTTCTGTCTTTATTTATTTGTCAAATATTGGTTTAAAAACATGACCAAACCCTAAGTTCTTTTTTGGTCCAATCCTCGATCGGTCGTATATAGCTAGTTAGGTTTAAGGCAATTTATATATATATATATATACATATATATATATTTGTGTTATGAATAAAGGAACCAGTTACTTTAAGCTGTTTTTCATCTCCATCACGTCCAAAAGCATCAAATTATACTTTAACTACGTATGTGGGGCAACCAAGCAATTATGGCCAGTAGAAGAAATATTTGATTTTACTTTGTGTAACCAGATTGATTTGGTTACCTATAAATAATGTCATGAACATAACTATTTAAGCTCCGGATATATTAATTTTCCCATTGACTTGGAAAGTACGTGTGAGTTAAGGCATAACTAAAATATTAATCCACACCGGGTTCCCATGTTTACTACTATTTTAATCTACATTAATTTTTATTTTCATTTTTGTCTTTTTTTTGCATTTAACAAAAGAATATTGATCCTTAAAAAAATAATAATAACAAAAAGAGATGGCCTCAAAGTATCTTTGAATTCACGCTAGCTAGCGTGCAAAAATAGATAAAACCACCAATATATATGTAGATTCCAAATCAACACCCCATTTCATTATATAATATAGAGTTAATTCTTTTATACTTTATTATATGATATAGTTATATGATATAGAGTTTAAACCTTTCTGCTCAATTAAAATTAACAAATAAATAGAAATAAAACCACCAATATCGTTTACCAATTCCCATCTTAACTACGATAACATATACAACAGTTTGCTCAACCTACCCTCTACAAAAAGTTGATTCAATTAACCACCTTTCTTAATAAATAAATAAATAAATAAAGACCTTTCTTGTTGTCCTACTAAATTAATTAACAAAGATAACTCAATGAACAATATCCGTAAATAAATATTGCACTAATTTTCAGCAAAAAAAAAAAAAAAAAAACAGCACTAGTCCAAATAAAAAACTGTATTTAATTTGCAAAAATTTATTTTCAATCTCCACTGCCAAAGAAAAAAAGAAAGAGGGTGTATAAGTGTAAAGAATTTGCTAGTAATTTGCTTAGCACTGCATGGGGCTTAAATGAAGTTAGTTCCACAATCAAATGTCAGAAATTTCTGAAATCAAAAGGACTAAATTAAACAATAGTGGATTTTAATCGCATATCACTTTATTTATATCACAATAATAATTCTATGATATACATGTAACTAATATAATCTTCTAATTTATATGATTAATTATGACATTGTCAATAAAAATAAAGTTTTAATTGACGTGTTATGATATTATCTTAAAATGCGTCAAATCCAGCAACAACATCCTAAGTTATTTTTAATTTTAATCTCAATCTTTTATCTCTACGTTATAAAATAGCGAGCTGTTGCAATATCGGGAATTGTAATATTATCTTTGAATCATTTCATCACTTATTCAGCCAAAAAAATTATAATAATAATAAATAAATCACTTCATCACTACGCAAGAGTAAATTCATTGTTGTCGGCTAGTCATCTACAAAAGATATGATTGCCGAGCTGCACACGCGGTTTTTTTTTTCTTTTTCTTTTTTTTCCACACCAAGTTGTTATTATAGAAATATATTTGCTTGTGGAATTAAGCCAGCACTAAATATTTTTTCTAGGATGGCGACTTAGGGATACTTATAATCATTTCAGCTAAAGAAATTTCGGACGACTCTTCCAATGATTTTCCAAAACCAGGCTTTAGTTGTAAGACCCAAATTGTCCAGAAATAAACTTAATGAGAAATTAAACACATCGATAGACCATATAAATATAAGTCATCTAAACTGGAAAAATAACAAGTCTTATGTCATGTGGCTGCTGATTAATTATTTAAGATTATTAGAGGCAAAGAAAATATTGGAATCCTCCTTTTAATTAAGAGTAAACTAAAAAAGAGGAATTATATTGGAATTTAGATGAATGTGGTCATTTTTTTGCGCGTGTAAGCGTATGCTTTAGTTTTTTATTTACACACAAATAATTAAAAAAAATTGAGGCTTTATACATTTGTATAAAAACTTTTCTTTAAAATATTTATTTGTTGTAAATTTTCTAATTGATTCTGGACTGCCTAATTAACAATAAATGTTTTAGGACATACATCAGCAATAATAAACTTTCACACTTAATTGGATTTTACTCATACATTTCAAGCCGTGGTACTCACATTTGTTAGTGCATAGTGTTGAATATTTTGCAGATATTTTTATATCATTATTTTTAGTAATCAGTATATAGAGAGCGCGCTTTAATTTGACGTACTACAACTTACGTCAAACATTTGTCATTAACCACAGAATGATAAAATAAAAGACGGCACGTCAGCACTTACGTCAATATATACATATATATATATATATATATCTATATATATCACAAATCCTCGGCGCCAAGTAATATAATCCTTAAATATATATATATATATATATGTATATATGGATATGTGAGTTTGTACCAAACGAGTAACGGCATTTTATAATTTAAATAATTTTCTTATTAAAACATGTAGATCAATTGCTAACTAATTAATTAAACATATACGTTGTACGTACGTAAAAACAAAAAGGCTAATTAGGATATTGAAATGGATATGTATAAGTGAATTTAAGTGCTGCAGCGCTTAATCGAGAATTTAATAACTACTAGCTCATTGTAAATTTAAAAAAAAAAAATCAGAAAATTTGAAGATAAATGTGAAAAACGTTGTCAATGAATAATTAATGATATTCAGAATCCATAGATGACAAATCGTTGATTTTCTTGTTCCTGGTGAAGGGAAGAAGAAGGAGCTAAAACAACGACCGTTTGATGATATGGACGTCAACAAGGCTTTCTCAAGAATATCGTAAGCTACATTTCCTCTGAACAACGCAAGTAAATACTCCATAAACGCTGCGTCGAATGGCAAGAGTGAGAGGTCCATTTCTTGGCAATCCGAACTCTTCTTCGGCCAATTTAAGAAGCTCCCTAAAGATTCCTGCTCTTTAGATACCCCAAAGGAAGCACAAAGCGTCTCGAATCTATCGTGTACACAACAAAGTGACCCTTCTCCGCCGTCGACATTGACGTGCCGCCACCACTCGCTTCTTGGATAGAGTTGCCGCCCTCGGCAACTTAATATTCTTCCTCCGTATGGCGGCGAGTCGTTGCCACGTCCTCGCCATTTTGATCAGCCTTTTATTGGTTCCGATCATCGTCAGTTTGAATGGGGAGCTTGAAGATAAAAAAAGTTTATTTATTTTATTTTTTTGTTCTTGTGTGATGTGATGGTTATGTGTTACTAAATAAAAGCAGGCCGTTATATATAGTGGCGAAACAAGAGACAATTCCTTAAATTATTGTGTGATGAATGGAAAACATGACATGTGATGGGTTATGTATTTTTTGTGGTTGACAATTTTGGTTATATATGCGTTTGAAATCAAAATATAACTTAAAAGATGTGGCGGTGTGTGTAGACCACCTTCGTTCGTGCAACTTCTAGCCAAGTGGGTTATTCAGGGGCACGTTGGGTCCATAACAGCCATATACAAATCTACAAATATGTATGCATCCATATTACATTATTGAGCCCTTAGGGTTCCAAACGATAATCCTTCCGTTTATCCTCCTCAACCATAGAAACCAGAAAGACAACAAAGTCATCAATATCTCTATCACATGATCCCTCCTCGGGCCCTCAACATATCCAATTTTTCGAACAGGCTCATTTTGTGCGTATACATGGTTGTGTCTAGAATCCAACTCTGATACCACTTATTAAGACTTTAAGGTTTCATTCTAAATGGTTAGTGCGCAAATCTTTTTAAATTCATTTTCAATTTCATGTCTAAACAACGTGGGATTTTTTTTTTTTTTGCACTTTACCAATATATATATATATATATCAATGTATTATAAACAATTACTATGAGCACTACGGAGCCACATTCCCAGTGTCAAGTATTTAATGTTTGATCTCTGCCTCTATGAGTTCATATTATGTCGTTGAATATTTTTGTCAGCTAGCTAGACAGACTCGTAACTAGTCGAGCGCGGTTTCATTGATTAAGCAGGAAGGAAGTCGTTCATGGGGAACAAACCATGTGATATGTGATATTTTTTTGTGGATATGGCTGGAGGCGGTTTGGAAGGTGGGCATATATCTGTATATATATATATATATATATACACACACACACGTTTATATTATTTATAGTATAGTCTATATGTATTGTAAAATCATTTTTACTTAAAGTTTGGGAGCAGAAATTGGGGATCTATTTCTTTGGGCTGCCAAGTGGGTTAGCAAACAATATGGGTCCGGGATGTTTGATCCTAGTTCTGAAAGGTCATTGTTCGGTTAATCAAAAAAGCTAAGCTAGAGAGAGAGAGAGAGAGAGAGAAGGTCATTGATGGGAGTGCTTATATGCAGGTTTGATTTTACGCAAACGTATGTGTATATATGTAAAATGTATATATGTGTGTGTGTATATATACGTGGTATAAAGAAGAAGGCTGTTCGATTAGCAGACATTACAACAACATCGAATGCAATGTATCCAGCTATATAATTGTCCTTGAGTACTACTGTCCAAACACATAATAGAAATAGAAGCAGAAATAACTTGTGGCTGTGCATATGTGTGTGTGGAGCTTTCTCCTTGTTATTGATCTTTGTTTGGTTCTCTGGCTTTTAGTGTGCAGGATTTGACAGCCAATATATATATTTTTAGAATATGTAAATATAAATCCAAAATATACTGTTTTAAAGGGGTTGCAAACATAATTAACTATAATTTTACACTTGACTCTATCATAAAGTCACGTAGAGTTTGAATCTTCTCTATAAGTAAAAAAAAGGGAAAAATAAAATAGAAAAAGAAAGTTCATGATGGTGTTCCAACTTGTCCTTTTATTATGTATATCGATTAGAATTTATCACGAACCGAATTCCAACATTTTGTGAAATGGTATTTCTAATGAATTTTTTATTTATTATTATTATTATTTAACGAAAATCCTTCAAAATGCAACAATTATGGGATAAACGAGAGCTCGTTTTCCATGGGGAACAAACGGCAGCTCGTTTTCCGTGGGGAACAAACGACGTTCAAAAAGTGTATGGTTTTTGTTTGTTAGGGTTCTGTTATCTTGGTGATCGTTGTCAAGAAAGAAATTGGAAAAAGACAAAAAAACAAAAAAATAAAGTCTTTAAATTATCTTTCTAAGTTTAGTTTTCAAACATGATTAATTTTGTGTTTTCTTATGCGCATAATATAAACATACAAGAAAAATTAGATAAATAAATAGTTTTTAAACATTTATATATAAGTAAATAGCCGAATATTTTTTTACTTAAGAAAATGGTCATTAAACAGTAATCGACTACAGTTAATCAGTAATTAATCATAATTAATTAATAAAAATTTATATTAATATTGGTTAATCGCTAATGATAATCATAATCAATAAGTTAATTATAGATTGATTAAAAAAAAGGTCATTTTTTTAATTTTCTACATTAAAAAAGGTCATTTAATTACAAATCCGTAATATAAGTTTATTGTGCAAGAAGAAATATGTACAAGTATTTATAGACAACATCCTAATTTTGAATTAATCAGAAACAGTTCGCATTAATTTATGGTGACAATTTTTTAGTAGCCACAAACAAGGAAATGAAGGGTTGCAAGTCCTTGATACTGGAAGGAGGAGGAAACCAAACTAGAGCAGCCACGAGTACTGTCTCTGGAACGAAGCAAAGCCTTCTCCAAATCTTTTGGCACGCCTCGCCGGAGGAGCTTGACAACGTACTCCATGAACGCCGCGTTGCATGGTAACGTGATAGGCCTGTCCGACGACAATCCATACTCTTCCTCCGACAACCTGAAGAGCTCTCGCAGGATGTTGTGTTTCAGATACGCCAAGGGCATCACAAAACGCCTCTCGTCTGTTGTGTACACCACGAAATGGCCTTTGTCAAACACCGATGAATATATCGATAAAAATAATGTCGTACAACTCTCATTACAAGTATCTACATGATGATAATTAGTGTCATTGGTAACTCTGTGAAACGAGATTCTTCTCTTGCTTAAGGCTGCTATTTTTTGCCACTTTCTTGCCATCTTGATGAGCTTCTTGGGGCTGATTTTCATGTTGTCTAGCTAGAATTTTTATGACAAGAAGAGAGAGAGAGAGAGGGGGGGAAAAATGTGTGGTTTTCCCCTTCTTTATTCTTTAGCTTATGGTAATCATGGGCAACTCTTAATATATATATATATATAATGGATTCAAAAGCTTAGGGACAGTTCATCCTCTGTTGGGTTTTCTTGTTTTGGGCGTTCCGATGCAAGAGCATGTGGTTAGTGTTTGAATATGTCCTGTTTGAATTTTCAGCTTTTTTTTGTTTTTTTTTTTTTTGGGGTATGGCAGCCGACCGATCAAAAGGAAATTAACATAAGTTCTAGATAATTAATAATTATTTCATGAGCTCATACACACACACACACACACGTTTCCTGTATGTCTTATGCAAGAAAGGACAAAGCAGCCCCAAATTTATACGAACAGCACGGAGATCACAAGGCCAAGAGAATCACCAGCTGTACGGACTTTTCATTAATCACATTTAGGGTCCGTTTGGTTCGTTAGTTTGAGTTGAAATATTTTAGTTGTAATAGTAAATTTTTTTGAATTTTCAGAAAAGACAAAAAACTTTTTGGGAAAAAGACAAATTTTTTGAGAAAAAGATAAAAAAAAGTACAGTTTGAGTTGAAATGAACCGATTCCCAAGCAAAGCCTTAGTTCCTAATACATCTTCCTTTTATTCTTCTGTCCTTGTCACTGATTTTCCAAATGGTTTTCAAATAATTAAGTTCAATTATTAACTAATATCAATTCAGCTAATTAATCATACCATCATGATGAGCTTTATTAACAGGAAATTACTGAAATATAAGCAAGATTATTGCTTTTTGTTGCTTTTACAAACAACATGGTTTTGATCATAAACGTTGAGCCCAAATTCAAATCGGCGCGATGGGGACGAAAAGGAGTGGATGGTCATGATCAGCAGCTGACATGTTGTAGAGAAATGAAGAAATATCGACCGAGATCAGCAGAGATTTTTTCCAATTCTCTTAGCCATTTCCGCGTTGGATGAGCGAGACTAAAGAATCCATGAAGACTGAAGCACAAGGCAATTTGATAGGCCCGCCGCTCGGTAACCCGAACTCCTGTTCGGAGATCTCTTAAGCAGCTCTTGGAAGATGTTGCGTCGGAGGTACTCCAATGGCAGCACAAAACGCCTCTGGTCAGTGCTGTAAATCACAAAGTGGCCTCCATCACCACCAAGTGGCCTCCATCACCACCAAAACGCGTGCAACAAACTAGCTTTTGCCACTTCCTTGCCATGATTTTCCTAGTCATGTTTTTTCCTAGCTAGTAATCTCTAACAATTGGGACAAATTTAGCTTTTTTTTTTTTTTTTTTTTTTTTTTTATATCAAGGAGGATTAAGAAGTATGGTTTTTCAGGATGATGAAATGGAATTGCCGAGTTGGGTTACTTTTATAATATATGTCAGTTATTAGGTGCGAAAATAATCCGTTTTTATGCAGAGTATTGTCCGTGTGTAGTGATTACTTATTCCCATGCAATACCTATTTGAACAATTTTGGTGTAATTTAATGCTACGTGCAGATGTCTACATGTGAGCCTGGTAGGCATAACTAGCTATGTTTGGCAGGTACAAGTACTAAGAAGAGGCACAAGTTTTTCGAGACTAGGTAATATTTTTCTGTCTCAGGGTTCGATATAATTAATGACACAACCGTCCAATTTTATGTTCAGTTTGCTATCATGGCATAGAGATCAAAGTCCGTGTGGATTATAACCACTCAAACATGAATAAAGCTAATATTTCATAAACATATGAAAACTTAGGTATATATATAAACCATTTTTTAACATTTTATTTAAAAAATATTGATGATCATTAAAATATTGATTTATTATGATTGATTAATTAAAATGCATATTAGTATTGATCAATCAGTTAACCACTAATTGATCATTACCAAAAAAAAAAAGAGATCATTTTTCTAATTTAACAAAATTTCAAACTATTATTTAAAAAAATACTTTAAAACCCACATATCTTTTTGTATAGTAAAGTTAGAAAAGTTTGTGGTTGTTTTTTTTTTTATTATTTTTTTTTTAGTATTTCAAATTGCTGAAAAATTTAGTAGTGGTTAGAAACTTACTCATTTAATTTGGTGATGTTATTTTCCTCAGATTTTGGACATATTTGTGTTATTCCTTGAAACTCCTAATCCTGTTAGGATGCATTGTATTATCTTTTCATAGTGCATGAATAGTTCTCGGCGTAACTAGTTAAGTCCTCATTTTGTGTTCTGACTTGAATAAAAACTATAGATGGTGACACTTTCATCCACCAAACCTAGCTAGCCTACTTGTCAAGTTAGGCAGTTGTCGTAGATTTCATGGCCGAAAGGACCAAGGAAGAGACATGATCTATTATTTGCATGGTGGAACAGCTTTGCATGAAATAACTCATTCATAAAAAAAAAAATAATAATAAAAATAAAATAAAAAGCAAAAACTTTTCCCTCTTTACAAAAAAATATTAGAAAAAATCCATCTGTAGAATTACAATTCAAAAATAAATGTCACCAAAAGTAATAATGCCTGAATTCGTCTTTATGAATCAAACAATCTTACAATATTGTACAAGTTTAGACTATATAGTGTATAGCTATGAACTGTCCCCATTAGGGGCCACATACAAAACCAAACATTACAGAACTTATCAAACGATGATTCTTTCTCTAGAACACAGAAACTAGAATTTGTTGGCTTGATAGTCCTTGTTGAAAAGAAGAGTAGGCCGATGACGAACAGCGACCAGTTTCCATGGATCGAATCAATGCTTTCTCCAAATCTTTTGCCGCGCCTCGTTTGATGAGTGTGACCACATAGTACATCAAGAGAGCGTCACAAGGCAATCTGATAGGGCCGTCGCTTGACGCTCCAAACTCCTCTTCAGACATGTTGAAGAGCTCTCTCAAGATGTTGTGCTTCAAATACGCTAACGGCATCACAAAACGCCTCTCATCTGCGGTGAAAACGACAAAATGACCTTTGTTCACCACAGATGAAGTTGCAGTACAATTTCCTCCGTCCACATCCTTATTGATTCTAGGCAAAGAGATTCTTCTCCTGCTTAGAGCAGCCATTTTCTGCCACTTCCTTGCCATCTTAATGAGCTTCTTTGTGCTGATCATGTTGTCTAATAGCTTTGTAACTCTGTATAAAGAGGTCTTTTATTCTTAGATAGCTGAGATATTGGTATTTTGCTTCGCTTATGGGTGTTTGGCAATGAGGTTTTACTACAAGATACACACACACACACACACAGGATTAGAGACATTAACCACTTAATATTGTTGCTTCCAATATGTTGGCAAGATTTGACAAAGAGCATCTGATTGGTATAAGATTGGAATAGATATTTCCATGGTCATGTCAAGAAACGAACACATCAAGAGGGAACAACAAATTCTGGATATCATCTGATTTTATCTATTTATTTATTTATTCTGTCTTAGGGTAAATTTGAATCCCTGTGAAGACTTTTTTTTTTTTTTTTTTTGGGTGTGTGTGTGTACTAACATGGTCTGTTAAGGGCAAAAAGAGGCATGTGATTTGTTTGCTCACAAAATACGAGCCTTGCAACTTAGGACATTGTCATTTTGTTGGGCTACACAACTTGAGTATAACGTATGTGGATATTATTATCCCAATCTTTTTTCGTCTTGTGATTTAAAGACATACCAGGTCCTACCAAATTTCATAATAACTGAAATAGTACATTCCATGAGCCACTTGATATAAAAATAAACAGAGAAGGAAACTTCTTTTTTATTTCCCAGCACTGAATCAAATAAATGGTGCCAATTAAATTTTTTTATACTACAGTCTAGTTGGTATAAAATAAAATAAAATAAAAATAAGAATAAAAATTATGATTTCGATCAAGATGCATGTGATTTGTTTGGGCCATTGTCATTTTGTTTGGTTTTTTCCACACCTCGATCGAGTTGATCCGTGGAGACTATTTTCCAAACCTTTTTTCTTGTTTGTGATTTAAGGAAACACTTGTTAGTCGGTATTTTTAGCCGTGACGATGTTCTTTCATGGTAATAAAATGACCCTTGGCCATAGAAGAACTTTGTCACCAAAAATGCCTGAATACGTTTGTAGTACTACTCAATCAATCAACTTACAATGTACACTTGTTATAAGAATTATCGTCATAAAAGGTCACAAACAAAATCCAACTAGTCCCCGGACACCGGGATTTGTTGGCCTATTGGTCGCTCAGTGATATGAAGAAGCCGACAACAAGGAGCAATTTGGTTTCAATAGAGTTAATCAACGCCTTCTCCAAGTCTCTTGTCACGCCTTGCTTCATGAGGGTGACCACATACTCCATGAAGAGAGCGTCGCAACGCAATCCGATAGGGCCATCGCTTGACACTCCAAAACTCCTCTTCAGACATCCTGAAGAGCTCTCTCATTCTTCTCCTGCTTTGAGAAGCCATTTTTCGCCACTTCCTTGCCATCTTCATGAGCTTCTTTGCGCTGAGCATGATGAATTTTGATTCTTAGAAAACAAATCAGAAGGTATTTTTCTTAAGCTTACTATAACCTGATATATTCAAAGGATTCAGGACATTTGCAAGGTTAGGTGACACGTTCTCGTCGAGAAATGTGATCTGACAATAAGTATTCAAGGAACAGTCATGGAAAGCCTCTTTGATCATGTACATAAAAATATGCTAACGCCGATTATCTTTGAAAAATAAAATAAAACAAAATAAAAACCTACTAACTGATTAAGAGGGAACACAACTCTGCATACACACCTGGTCGTTCTTTGTTGCCTTGGGGAGAGGAGCACAGTCAGGCCCAATTGGCATTGCCAACAAGTCAGACATGACAATTCGTAGAGGCGAATTTGAGCCACAAAAGAGTAGATATATGGATTTGACAAGCCCAACATGGATATGCTTGTTATTACATTACTGTATATGTTGTATCTACTTGAAGCTACTAAAGTATTATTATCTGCATCCTTAAAAGTTAATTTTTGGTCTTGGAGAAGCAAAGGTAGGTGTCCAGTTTGTATTCTCGATCAAGTACATGTGATTTGTTTCATGACCCCAAAAAAAAAAAAAAATTGGTGGATTTTCGTATATCCATAAATTTAAGGTCTTGTGATTTAAGAACAAAACGGGTTGGTTTTGTTAGATTGTAAAATTATCCCATTGTCGCTAGTATTTAAATGTAGATTAAATTTACTCTCCTTTAATATAGTTTTTGGGATGAGTTTTACCCCAACCCTTTTAACAAATTTTATATAGTTAAATTGCTTCATTAGTCACTTGTACATAGAATAAACTTCAAACGATTTGCAGAATCAAAACACCAATTTTTTATACATTATAGAAAACTTGTTGAAGCGCGTGCGAGATCATAGGAGGAAAAAAACTTTGAATTTTATATCCTGTGTTTTGTTTTTATTCAAAAAGTACATCCTGCATTTTGAACTTTTACATTTGTATACTATCGGATTATATTTAATACATAAATTTATACTCTTTATCAGTTAACACTTAATTCTGACCCTAAATCGTCTAAATTACCTTAAAAAGAAAGACTACGACTATGTATTATTTGTATATTTATACTGTATATATTGTTTTTATTTAAAAAGTATACAATGTGTTTTTAATTTTTATATTTTTTTATGATTAGATTACGTTTAGTGCATAAATCCATATGTTTTCTCGATCAACACTTACTTTTTTTATTTAAAATACCCAAAATACCTTTTAATCTAAAGCAAAATTTAGGGTTAAAAATGTAAATACCCTATTTATATTTGTTATAAAGATAATATTTTAACATTTTTATGAAACGTATTTTTTTTTTTAAATGTAAGTTATTGTACGTGTACCCACTCTCCTTTCTCTCCTTCCCATCCCATGCACAACCCCCCCTCTCTCAAAAATACGTTTTATCATCCTTTCACTCTTTCCCATGCGCTGCCCTCTCCCTCTCTATCTATCTCACTCTCTGCTCTCACTTGTACCCTTCCCCATCTCTCTCTCCCTCTCTCATAGTTTTTAATGCCCAAAAAATGCACCAAAAAAAAAAAAAAAGGAGCGAAGAAGAGAAAAGAAAATGTGACACGTGGCTGAAGCGGAGGGAGGACAAAAATTTGAGCAGCATTCACTCTTTTAAATATTGATAGGAGATAAATGAAATGTGAAATGATTGTGTAGTCCCTTACTTAATTGAATAATAAAATATTTGTCTTTGTAAGTTCCATTCAATCTTTTATGTCCATAATATAGTGGAATTATAAGTACTAATGTTATTCATAATAAGCTACACATTCTGGAGTTGACGGCATTCTAATTTAATTCTTTTTTTTATATAAATTAATTTGAATATTTATTTAGAATTTTATTTTGATTTTTTAAATTGTATCTACGTTTAAAACTCTCTTTTAATAATTTTTTTTCAAAATTTAAAACTGTATGAATAAGACATTCTTGAAAAAGAGAAAAAAAATGGTGATTTGCTATTGTTAGTTAAATTAAAATGACAATCTTTAGCAATAATAACAAATGATAATAATAATAATAAATAGGTACGACAATGATTGTCAACTAAAAAATGTCGTTTTTTAATGGATATGTGTCGAAATTTAATTTTTGACAATGTAACACCATGTCGTTCAAGCAGTCAAGTTAACCGACATGAAAATAATATGTCGTTTCAATTGGTCAATGAGTGTTTGTCTGAGGGAAAAAAAAAACGACATTTAAAAAATAGAATAATTTAAAAAATGACACTACTAGAAAAACATAACATCGCTTTGGAAACACTTTTCCCTAATAGTGCTATTACCGAAATGAACTCTTTAAAAACCATGCTACCATTGAGACGTGCAACGGAAAGAACAGTATCAACTATGGCGCACGTGCATATATATATATATATATATATATATATATCTTGCGTACTCAAAGTTTGCTATCTTAAATTTTCTTAATTGGTTATTTCTCAAATAGTTTTATTCTGTATTATCTAAATTTAAGAATTAGTCACATAAAAATATTTAAACAATTATGGAGAAAGCATGTGAATTACACAATTTAAAGATAATTATACATCAATGTGACACAAAAAAACTAGTATAACATAAAATTAAACTAAAATTTATGTCATTTAGGTCAATAATAGAAAATTTATATTATGTTGATCAATAAATGAAAAAAATGAGGTTATTTAGATAATTTTCCAACAAATTTAATGTGTTCCCCAAATAATTTTGAGAAACAACTATTGAGACGGAAAAATTGAACAATAAATATGAATTCATAGATGTAATCCAAGCTGAGGAAGATTCTCGCTCTTTATTGATGTTTTTTTTTTTTTTTGCCCTAATGAAAAAAAACTCTTTCCCAATAAAAAAAAAAAAAGCGATGAATCGATATCTTGAATCGTAATATGACCGAATCCTACTAATAATGATATGAAATTGAGAACCTTTTGTGATTCTCTTCCTGCTACAATATCAAACAAAATGTTGCTTTCTTCTTTAGATTCTTTTATTTTATTTTATTTTATTTTATTTTTGCTCTGATCCTTCTTTAGATTCTTGATATACGTTGATATAGAATGAGAAAACGACAAGAAGAAGAAAGCTACACCAGAACGACACGACAACCAAAGTTACAAACTACAAGAAAATGAAACGACAAGTAAAGCGTAAACAACAATAGAAGATGTCTATAAACTACAACGATTGGAAACGACATACCAAAGTAAAGAAAAAAAAATGAAATGAATCTCATAAACGACCGTGAAAGAGAAAGTGTGACATAGAATAAAACGACAACTTCGTGAAAACGACACATAAATATAAACGACAATGTCAAAAGCAAACGAAGATAAAGTACAAAGGGAAAAACGACATTTCTGAAATAGAGAGGAAACCACCGAACGACAAGAAAATTTACAAACGAGTCTAAAAATATACTTCATATATAATTATGTACTGCATTTTTCTCTATCTAATACTTGATTTTGACCTTAAAAACACCTAAAATACTATGAGATTCTTGGTAAATAAAAAGGATGCCATCATTTTTAGGTTTTCAACTCCATAAATATGAACTCCTTTCACTAGATATGGTAAAGACATGTCCTTATACTAGTTTATCTCAATCGTCTATCTGGATCTATTCTGTTATCACCAAACCATGTTTTAACAGTTAAAATTGGAATGAGACTTAAAAGAGACAATGACAATCGAACCCAGATAGACAAAGGAGATGCCTAGCAAAAAGCTCTTGGGTGTAGATGCCGTGAGATTTTGCCTTTATAATGGGTTGTTTTGATTAAGCTCCAAATGTGTGGACCTCTCAAAGTGGCTTATCCTCTTATAACGTATATAAACGCCCATTTGAAATTTCAATGGAGAACTTTTTTGAGTAATATTATTCACTTGAGAGTTGGTCATATTGGGTTAAGAACCTTTTGTGTTTCTCTTCCTGCTACAATATCAAACAAAATGTTGCTTTCTTCTTTAGATTCTTTTTTTTTTTTTTTTTTTTTTGCTCTGATCCTTCGTAAGATTCTTGATATATGTTGATATGAATGAGAAAACGGCATGAAGAAGAAAGCTACAAAAATGAAACGACAAGTAAAGCGTAAACAAAATGTCTATAAATTACAACGATTGGAAACGACATACCAAAGTAAAGAAGAAAAAATTGAAATGAAGTTCACAAACGACCCTGAAAGAGAAAGTGACATAGAATAAAACGACAACTTCGTGAAAACGACACATAAATATAAACGACAATGGCAAAAGCAAACGAAGATAAAGCACAAAGGGAAAAACGACATTAATTTCGTAAAGAGGAAACCACCGAACGACAAGAAAAGTTACAAACAAGTCTAAAAATATACTTCATATATAATTATGTATTGCATTTTTTTCGATCTAATACTTGATTATTGACCTTAAAAACACCTAAAATACCATGAGATTTTTTGGTGAATAAAAAGAATCTGGGGATGACTCCATCATTTCTAAGTTTTTAGCTTTATAGATGAGAACTTTTTTCTCTAGATATGATAAAGATATGTTCTTATAGTAGTTTCTTTTAATCGTTTATCCGGAACTTATTCTGTCATCACCAAACCATGCTTTAATATTTAAAATTGAAGCGAAACCTAAAAAGGAGACAATGACAATTAAACTCAAATAGGCAAAGGAGAAGCCCAGCAAAAAGCTCTTGGGAGTAGATACCATGAGATTTTGCATTTATAATGGGTTGTTTTGATTTGGCTTCAAATGTGTGGACCTCTCAAAGTGGCTTATCCTCTTATAACGTATATAAACGCCCATTTGAAATTTCAATGGAGAACTTTTTTGAGTAATATTATTCACTTGAGAGATGGTCACCATGGGAAGCTTGAAGCTCCCACACTCACTGAGCAGAAGCCATGGCGGGAACGCTCTCTTCCCACTTCCCACTTGGACCTTTTTCCCAAAACCCTCCTCCCCTCTTCTCCCACCTCGCTGCTTCGCTCTCTCCAAAGGTACTTTCTTCTCTAACTCTTTATTTATTTATTTATTTATTTTTAGTTCTAAGCTTTTTGGAACAATTTCTAAGCTTTGAGCCAAATTCTGCTGCTCAAACCAAATACCCACCAAGAATATGTTGCAAATTTCTAAACTTTTTCTGCTCGCTTTGTTTACGACTCTGTAAGAGCCTTGTCCTGTTGTACCATTGAATTCTGGTCTATCTTTTGTTTCACTGACCTCGCTGCATTCAAGGGATTTTTTGTTCTTTGTTTATATGTATCTAAACACACACACACACACACACACATATTTGTTTGGAGGGGTTTGTTTGTCTCGCCAAGTTATTCCTTTTCTTTTCAACTTTGTCTGATTTTACCTGTATAATTTGTAAACTTTATTGAATTTGTTCTGTGAAACATTTTAACTTGTGAAGCCTAATAATCTTCCTGAGGCATAGTTAGAACGCGGCTTGAGAATTAGGTTAGGAATTCTGTAAGCATTATTGAATTTGTGCTGTGAAACATGTATTTTGGTTGCTCAAATTATGCTTGTAATTGGGGGTGCCGGCTTTGGGAATTAGGTTAGGGAAAAAAAAAACACAGCGAGTCCAAAAGATGTGAGGAGTGTGAGTCTCTAGTAATCTTCTCTTTATCATAGTGACAATCTAGAACCATTAAAAGTGGACGTCGCTGTCATATTGAGGCTGAAATGCGTGTGTGTGTATGCTTGCCTGTCCTTTTTCTTTTTTCTATTTTTAATATAATATTGCTCTCCTTAGTTAAGAATTAGGGCCTTTAATCTACAAGAAAAACGTTTTTTTTTTTTTTTGGGTTAAATTAGCTGTTCTGATTTATTAGTTTTTTGGAATTGTACAGGCTTCATTACTAGAACAACCATACAGCGATTTACTCCCAATATCTTGCCCTTTGGACCTCATGTCTTGAAAGAAGAATGGGGCTTGCGGTTTAGCAGAAGAAGTACATCAGGTTGCTGTAGCTAATTGTGTACGATGTCTTTCTTGAAAAGCCTATTTGTCACTTTTATGCTTTTATTTTGTTAGCACAATGTACTTACCGCTTGACTCTTCAGCATCTGTACAGCCTGTGACAGAACAGCTGGAGGGGATGAGAAATCCAAGGATCCCCTCGTGAGTGGTGATGCAATACGCCGTCGGTTTCTCGATTTTTTTTCTTCCCGTGGCCACAAGGTTCTTCCGAGTGCCTCTCTTGTACCAGATGATCCAACTGTTCTGTTGACGATTGCAGGAATGCTTCAATTCAAGCCTATATTTCTTGGGAAGGTATCATAAGTCAGTGTCTAATGGAATTTCTTGGATTTTGGAGAATTTTGGTTTCCAGTAATTATGTTATCAGTTGGCTGAGTTGCACGTGTTACAATTCTGTAATTACATTTTTTTTTTTAATTCCTTAAAACTTTTAGTGATGATCATTGCACATCAACATCAGGTTCCCAGAGAAGTACCTCGAGCTACTACTGCACAAAGGTGCATAAGAACAAACGATGTGGAAAATGTTGGTCGAACATCTCGACATCATACATTTTTCGAGATGCTTGGAAATTTCAGCTTTGGGGATTACTTCAAGAAGGAAGCAATTACATGGGCATGGGAACTTTCAACTGTAGAGTATGCTGGAGCCATTATGTCATTAATGCATAACTGATTCAATATATGTTTACGTTTCTTGCATCATGACCAAGATTTCTTATGAACTCAATCATTACTAGTAAGATGAGAAGTTTATTATGACTTGTTTCTTGAGATTATGAAAGTTTACCGTGTTAAGGCTTGACTTTTTACTCTCAAACTTTCTAAAATTTCATGTAAGTCTGCGTTTTGCAGGCTTTTTCAATTGTAGGCTCTTTCTATTGTTTCATAATCGTGCATTTTTCTTGTTTGTTCATTCATTTTCTGGCCATGCAAGAAAACCTTTTTTTTTTTTTTTTGGTTGCAGATTTGGGTTACCAACTGACAGATTATGGGTGAGTGTTTATGAAGATGATAACGAAGCTTTTGCAATCTGGCATGATGAGGTTAGCCCAACTAGAATCTTATCTCGGATCAAAGGAATAATAGTCATCTGGGAAGCAGAAAACAAGAATACCAACTTAATTTAATGCATGTTAAACCTTGTGTTTGATTTCTCGCACTTATGTGTTTCCATTCTTTCTTAGCTGCGGCCTTTCATGTACATTGTTGTTGCTGTTGGTTTTCGCTTTTATTTTATCCTTTTGGCTAGGATCAGTAATTGATTGAAGGAGTACTTTCTTTGTTTCTATCGAAAGAGTACTGTCTTTGTTTCTGTGTTTAGATTTTGGTCTTGAATAGTATCAACAATTGGTCATACCTGGTGCTTGATTTTGTACGAATATGAAGCTTTTGCAATTGGTTCTTTGTAAAGTTTTCAAGTGTGGCATTTTCCCAGGTGGGTGTGCCTGTTGAGCGTATAAAAAGGATGGGTGAAGAAGACAACTTTTGGACCAGTGGAGTAACTGGTCCGTGTGGTCCATGTTCAGAGCTCTATTATGATTTCCACCCTGAGAGGGGATATGAAAATGTTGTGAGTGTTGAAGTCAATTTTTCTTCCTCTGTCTTTCTTTTTCTTTCAATGTTTGACGAATTAAGTTTTAGGATCTGGGAGATGATTCGAGGTTTATAGAGTTCTACAATCTGGTTTTCATGCAATATAACAAAAAGGATGATGGTTCACTCGAACCCTTAAAGCAGAAGAACATAGATACTGGACTTGGCCTAGAACGTATGGCTCGAATCCTTCAGAAGGTATTGTTTGCTTTCACACTTGGCAAAACCATGATTTAATATCCTTTGGCTGAAAGATAAATAAATTGGTAGCTCGAAAAAGAACACGTGTGTTTAGCAACTTAGATATTGTTTGCAATCTAACAATATTTTTCTGATACTATTCATGCTTATCTTGCAGGTTCCAAACAATTATGAGACTGACTTGATCTATCCAATTATAGAAAAGGCTGCAGAATTGGCAAACGTGTCATATGAGCTTGCTGATGATCGTTCAAAAATGAATCTTAAAGTATGCTATTGTTCAAGAAACTGCTAGCTGGCAAGTTCACCTTTCAACAAATAAATCTTTCTTTTAAAGAACAAGAGTGATTCCTGTTATTTTTTCCCCTTTTTTTTTCTTTTTTTTTTCAGATTGTAGGAGATCATTTGCGTGCAATTGTATACCTCATATCTGATGGGGTTGTCCCATCAAATATTGGGAGAGGGTATGTAGTTCGGAGGCTCATTAGAAGGGCTGTTCGTACTGGCAGGCTGGTAGGTATACACGGTGACGGGAGGGGAAATCTTGAAGGAGCGTTTTTACCTGAAATTGCAGAAAAAGTAATAGAACTGAGCACCCACCTTGATGCAGATGTAAAGGCTAGAGCACCCCGCATTCGTGAGGAGTTGAAAAGGGAAGAACTTCGTTTTGTACAAACATTAGAGAGAGGAGAAAAGTTGCTTGACCAAATGCTGGCCGATGCATTATCAAGTGCACAAGAAAATAAAACAGTGCCCTGCTTGTCTGGTAAAGATGCATTTCTTTTGTATGATACTTACGGGTTTCCAGTAGAAATAACAACAGAAGTCGCAGAAGAATACGGCCTAAGTGTAGATATGGCTGGTTTTGATGTTGAAATGGACAAGCAAAGGCGCCAATCTCAAGCTGCACATAATACTGTTAAGCTAGAGGTTGAAACTAGTGCAGATCTTACAGAACAAGTTCCTGAGACTGAGTTTCTTGGATACGAAACTCTTTCTGCTCGAGCTGTTGTGGAAAGCCTTATGGTGAATGGAAAATCGGTGATTCAGGTTGCAGAAGGAAGTGATGTTGAGGTCCTGCTGAACAGAACTCCATTTTATGCTGAATCAGGTGGTCAAATTGGAGACAACGGTTATCTATATGTGACTGAAGGTGAAAGCCGACAGACTGCAGTAATTGAAATAAAAGATGTCCAAAAATCTTTAGGCAACATTTTTGTCCATAAGGGCGTTCTCAAAGAAGGTGTTCTAGAGGTTGGCAAAGAAGTAGAAGCAGCAGTAGATGCAAATTTGAGGCAGCGAGCAAAGGTGCTTTCTGATACTCCTAAATAACAAAAACCAAGATGCAAATGACGTACTACAATCTACTCAATCATAATAATTTTCACGTGGCTAAATGATAATCTTGTTGACAGGTTTTTGTTTTTCATCCATATATCTGTTTTGGAAACTAGTCTAGTTTGAACATTGAACTTCTATTGGTAATTTGCAGGTTCACCACACTGCTACTCATTTGTTACAATCTGCATTAAAGAAAGTCATCGGACAGGAAACATCCCAAGCAGGTTCCTTAGTGGCTTTTGACCGTCTCAGATTTGATTTCAACTTCCATCGACCACTCCACGACAGCGAGCTTATAGAAATTGAAAAGTTAATAAATGGATGGATCGTGGATGCAACGCTTCTTCAGACTAAAGTGATGCCTCTTGCTGATGCAAAAAGAGCAGGAGCTATTGCCATGTTTGGAGAAAAATATGGAGAAGAGGTTTGAATTTCTTTCAACTTCAAAATACAACAAACTCTTGGAAGTTATTCTAGCTGACCTCTGTTCAAGTTCTGATATCGTTCCTTCGATTAATACTGCATAAAGGATGATCACTCAGTGTCTAGTAACGACAATCTTAAACTTAGTCTCATATCTTCCCTTGGGCATAAGTTTTTCTTTGTCCAACAGTAAATTTGATATTATATCTAACTAGGACAAGTGTCTTGAAATTTAAGAAGACTTTCCAGGCCATATATTTCTTCTAAACCAAACTTCAGGTCATATGTCCCCTGTTACCTGTCTTTTGGGAAGATGTATTTTTCTACCGAAGATCTTTAGAGTGACTCTACCATTCAAATATCTAACTTGCAAAATATTCGTGTGCAAAAGATCTTTTAGTTTCTAGCTCCCCTAACTCTGAATATTGTAGGTACGAGTCGTAGAGGTTCCAGGTGTCTCCATGGAACTTTGTGGCGGTACCCATGTTAGCAACACTGCCGAAATACGTGGCTTCAAAATAATCTCTGAACAGGGGATTGCATCCGGAGTCAGACGTATAGAAGCTGTAGCAGGTGACGCTTTCATTGAGTATGTCAATTCTAGAGATTATCATATGAGACAACTATGCTCGACTCTCAAAGTAAGTCTAACTTTCAGTTCTTTTTCAGTATTCTATCTCATGGTTAAAAACAGTAACTTGTAAACAGAACAAGAATTTAAAAAAAAAAACCTTTGTGAAGGTGAAAGCTGATGAAGTGACGGCCAGAGTGGAAAATCTATTAGAAGAGTTGCGAACTACCAGAAATGAAGTTTCTGCTTTGCGTGAAAAAGCAGCAGTTTATAAGGCCTCAGTTTTAGCAAGCAAAGCGTTTTCAGTAGGAACGTCAAAGGAGATCAGGTACTTATCTGTTCCTATGCATACATAGTCACTTTTGTAGATATATGGCCGGATTTTCAATGTGTTTCACTTGTTTTCCTGGAATAGAATTGTCTTCGATCAATGTTAATTCAGTTTGTTAAAATGTTTGGAGTGGTTGCGATGAACCGATAGCAAGCTAATGAGCTTGAAAAGAAATCGTGATCTAAGTAACTTTTATTTTCTTGAAAATTCTTATTATAGGGTGCTGGTCGAGTGCATGGACGACATTGATGCCGATGCACTGAAAAGTGCTGCCGAGTATCTGATAGATACACTCCAAGATCCAGCAGCTGTAGTACTAGGCTCGTCCCAGGGTGAGGGAAAGGTCAGTTTGGTCGCTGCATTCACTCCAGGAGTAGTGGAGTTGGGAATACAGGCAGGCAAGTTCATAGGGCCTATAGCTAAGTTGTGTGGCGGGGGAGGCGGCGGCAGGCCTAATTTCGCTCAGGCAGGCGGGAGGAAGCCTGAGAACTTATCAAGCGCACTTGAAACGGCTAGATCAGAGCTCGTCTCAATTCTGTCTGAAAAGGCAAGCTGAAACTCCTCTAAGCTTCGCTACAATTCTTTGTGAAAACATTCAAGTTTACCAGAACAACGATGAGGCCCCAAAACATTTTTCTTTACGAAGTCAAGGTAAATAATACTTGTTTTTCCCCTTATACAGAAATGGAATAACTCGTGCAATTTGTTATGATCCCAAACAAATCAATTTAGGCTAATGAACGTCGTTAAATGTAATTGATCCCCTTAACTAGAAAGATGAAATTGAACATTTTGGTAACTAAATACTCTTTTAATGTTTTGGGTGTTTTTTTTTTTTTTGGCCACTTATTTTTGTGTTTGGAAATGTCTGTGCCTGTTGCTCTCAAAGCATGCCAAAGTGCAAAAATGGTCCCTTCCTTGTTTGTGGCATTTGGCCACTCCCATACACTGCTGATCAGTTCTATAAAATTCAACGATTTGGAAGCTATTGACATCTACGTTTTGTTCTTTTCTGATCACAAGTGAAGTTGTTGACATTTGGCGATACATGTATTGCCCATATATATACACAATCCTATATTCATGTTATAAGGTATTAAAATATTATGTAAATGTATGTGTATATATATATTAAAAAAAGAAAAATGCATGTATATAAAATGAACGATCTTGGAACCGTCTATTACTAGTAGTATTACACATATGAGCCGACTTTTGTTTAAGTTAAAAAATCTACCACATGAAAAAATCTACCACATGGGCCAACTACGAATCCCCATAAAATCTGTAGTCTTTGTCTGATTTCGACACATGGTTTTGGGATTTTCCCAATAGATTTGCTTGCATTTCATGGGAACCAGTGCAAGTCAGGCTCTCAGTCTTTGTTCTAGTCACCTGTTTTTTTTTTTTTTTTTTTTTTTTTCGTGTTAACTTTTTATAGTTGTATTTTGCCAAGTTTGAGAAGTGGCTTAAGCAGTAAGCGACAGCTCTAATCCCACTGTTAGTGAGTCTGATGAAAGTTTTACCACGTCAAGACATGTGTGCGCAACAGCTTTAGAAATTAATGATGTTTGTTCATAGTGATGGACGCACTTTGAGCCCATTGATCCAAGTCATGAGTCATGAATCATGAATCATTATTCAAAATGCCCCTGTTTTGCTGAATTTAATTAAAAGGTTATTTCCGCCCACACCCTTTAAATTTTTTTTCTTTACTTTTTAAATTTTAAAAAATCTTATTTTATCATCTGAATTTTGATTGTCTTTACTTAATTTCTTTAACTAGAATTTTGTTAAAAATGGATGGTAAATTAAGTGTATTAGTCTTATTAAACTTATTCTATTAAGATTTCTGTTAAAAATAAATCTGAAAAGGCTATATAACTACACTTAATTCAATTTTAGTCTGTCTATTTTTAATTAAAATTCTAACAAAATGAGTCAAATGGGAGGAAAATTTATAATTCAGAAGATGAAGTGGAAGTTTTTAAAATTAGTGAGGTAAAATAAGAATAGGACTAAAATTTAGAATAATAGATAAAAGTGATCCTGAATTAAATAAAAAATGGTCAAATTTTAGCTTTGACTGGGGGTGAAGGGCGGTTAAAGGTAGGTCGTTTCTTCCACGAAGTGAAACTATATTCTGTTATAGGCGTGGCACGTCAAGTTATCTTTTTAGTGTTTTTTTTTTTTTTTTTTTTTTAAATTTTTAAGAAAGATGGAAGCTCTTTTTTTTTTTTTTTTTTTCCCGTAAAAGAAAATTTTAGAAGAAGAGCAGGGAACAAATTCCGAAAATTCAAAATATTTAGGTAAAATCTACATATTTCGATCATTTTATAGGACTCGTTGAATGTAAAATCTTATTAACTAGAATTAGTCTTACCATTCTATCTATATTCCTCCATAATAAGTGAAAGCTTGTGGTACCAATAGGAGAAAAACATAAACAATATTTGTCCCCCAAAGCATTACTATATGATTCTGTGCATTGCAGTGTGTTATTAATGACACAAAAGCCAAAACATATAACGTAGGATTGAAAAGAGGATGATTATATAAGTACTCTTTTTTTGTAATGGGCAGATATTATTGAAGGGTTGATTTGGTCTGGAGACATGGTTCACATTAGCTGTGTATGTTTTGGCAATATTCTTGCTTGACAGGTGGGACTTTGTGTAGGTCTTTTTTTTTTGTTCTTATCTTTCCACTCATTAAGAAGCAATCATCAAATTCACCAAACTCTTTTTCTTCCCCTAAATTTCTTCCCCTTCTTCTTTCTTCTTTTAAAGGACCACACGCGTAAGGCCCTCTCAAGTCGAATCTCACACTTAATATTTATTTTAAAAATTAAAATAAGAGGGCTTTGTCTAAGGTCTCCTTATTATTTCCAACGATTCAAATCTCGTAGTCTGTAAGTGAAGGTCCTATTCTAATTTTGGCTATTGAAGCGTTAAGGTTAGAGACAAATAATAATGGCCCTCAATTGAAAGCTTGGTAAGACTGAATATAGACCTCAATTACTTCTCGGTGATCCCTGAAATTGCTATATAATCAAAAGAGTATAGGAATAGGATGGGTACCACCTGATTCCCCTTTTTTTTTTAATCAACTTTAATTAATGCTTTATTGGTTTTATTTGACCCTCCAGCCCCTCCAAAAGGACACCCCAACCTCCACCAGAGAAAAATTTTGTGGAAAACTTCAATCATAAATCAAATCGATCCAAATCTTAATTGGTTGTTTTAGCCACTCAAATCCCAATCGCCATTAGTAATAATTGGAGCTAGAATATATTCATGACCCACATCCAACTATCTTTGTAGATAAGAGCATCTAATCTACAATATTAAATTGATATGTCAATTTTAAGCATTTTATAATACAATGCTCAGATAATATGTTAATATCATGTTTTAAACTTTAAGAGAAAAAATCACACTCTCTCTTAATGTTATACTTCGTACTAAATTTGACAGCAAGTATAGCGTACGCCAAATTTAAATATTAGTCCTTATAAATCAATGTATTAACTTTTAAAAGTTATAATAAAAAAAATAATTACAATTGTTTCAAATAACATTAAAATTGGAACACAAAATAAAATAAGATACCATATATATGTTCTCTTTTTCGTGATTATATACATCATAGAAATCATTTCTCACGGTTTTTGTTTTTGTTTTCAGTCCATAAAAGAAGATAAGCAAATACGATGATTTTTCAATGAAACCATATTTTTAAAAGATTTTTTTGAAGTAAAAATGATTCCATAGTTTTCTAATAAATAATAAAAAAAAAAGTTAAATTGAAGTGCACAATATCTAACTTAAATTCCAATATAAGTTTTAATATCTATTCAGAAGTATTTTTCCTGAAGCTTTGACGTAAAACTTCTAAAGACTATAAGCTTTTATGGCAGATCAAAAGTAGTTTTTTGGACCGATAAAGTCGAAACAACTCAAAATAACTTCACCTAATAAGCTCATAATCTACTTATAATTTTACATGTGACTCTATCATAAAATATATAATACGAATCCTTTAAGTTGAAAAAGGAAATATTTATATACCATTTTTTTTAGCAGGTGTTTTATGTCTTGTGTCAGATATAGCATTATATTCATCATTTGCTCTGCAGATAGTCTAATTCCCACCCCCCCAAAAAAAAGGAGCAAAAAATAGAAACTAATAACGACATGTATGTGTAAAGTAATACTAATCTGGTTTAAGGAGTTGCAAGTTTCAAAATTTATGGTGGGGACTAGAAAAGCCACAAAAGAGAGAGGAGAAATTGAAAATCCTCCTAAAAGGGCAAAATGTTTGTCCCCTCACACAATAATCCATCCACAGACGCAGGAAAAACACGCACATTGAAAAATGTTTTTATCTTTCTCCACAGAACAGCTGTTTGTGCAGAGGCCAAAAAAAGAAAAGAGTAAGAAGTCGGTGTGTGAGAGGTAAAGAGAAGGAGAGAGAGAGAGTGAGAGAGAGACCACACACTATTTTTCTTTGTCTTTGTCCCACCGCGTTTTCGCTGCTCCTTTATTTCGTCTCCTTCCCTACACGTCCAAGCCTTTTCATACCATAATAACTCACATATTAAATTAAAAAAAAAAAAAAAAACTTTATCATTAAAAAATTTTTTAAAAAGAAAAAGAAAATGCTGACCTGTAGTCCAACACGCTTCACTATCCATACACCAGACCACCACTTTATATACGGCAATGGATTTTTCCTTCCTTCGCACATCACTTTCTCAAGTAAGCAAAAAGCAAAACCCCAAAAAAAAAAAAAGAAGAGAGAGAGAGAAGTAAAAGAAAAGAAATGGCCAATCTGCTTCCTTGCTTCGTCTTCTTCTTCGCTCTGGTTGCCTCCTCTGCAACTGCCTGTGATCGCTGCGTGCACCAATCAAAAGCTGCCTATTTCTCCAAAGCTTCTGCACTTTCCTGTAAGATTCTCCAACCTTGCTTTAAAAAAAAAAAAGAAAGGGAAAAAAAAAAGAGGAGCTCTTTATTTTTTTGTTTTTTTTTTTTTGGGGATTTGATTGAATACTTGGTAATAGTTAAGAGAAAATATGAAATGGACGATTTTGGAATTGTGAAATGAATGCAGCTGGGGCATGTGAGTACGGGTCGTTTGCATTGGGATTGAGTGGTGGACACATTGCGGCCGCTGTGCCTTCTATTTACAAAGAGGGTGCCGGTTGTGGTGCTTGTTTTCAGGTCTCTTCTCCTTTACTCATAATCTTCTTCTTTTCACTTGATTAATTGAAGTTTTAATTATGATTTTTATTGGTACATTTTTTTTTTAGATTTAATTTTTTTTCTCTGATTTTGAATGTGTGTGTATATATATATATATATGTATGTAAACAGATAAGATGCAAAAACGAAAAGCTTTGCCGCAAAGAAGGGACCATAGTGACGGTGACTGATCTCAATGGCAATAACAAAACAGATTTTGTGCTGAGCAGCAGAGCTTTCAGGGCCTTGGCGAAGAAGGGTCTGGACCAAGATGTTTTGAAACTTGGGATTGTTGACGTTGAGTACAAGAGGTGAGCATTTTAATTATGTATATTACTATATTTCACATTCCAATTCTAGTCTCTTAGCTTGCTTGCTTTTTTTTTTTTGCTGGAAAGTTTGATAGAGTTTCTGTTCGTGGTTTCTGAGTCTAAAAACTCCTTTTGAATTGTTTGAAAGATGTGTGAAAAGAGATCGAGTTCTCCCAAAAGTCTTTGCGGTCAAAATCATTAAATGTGATTTAGTTTGAGCTGGAGTTTGAGTCTTTAGAGAAAATTATTTGAATTCTCAAAAATTAATTAAAATTTTTTTATTGACATAAAAAAAAGATATAAAAATGAGTTAGGAAATCTTAATTCCAACCGATATTTTAAACAAAAAAAAAAAAAAAAAGACTTTAACTGGTAAACTATGTTATTTTTATTACTTATTTTCACCTATGATGTTCTCCTAAAAATGTGATTTTAAGTACTTTAAAATGGGACCATACACCTTTACCTTCTCATGACGATTCAATTAAAAACAAAGAAAATTAAAATAAAAATTCAAGGTTTTGACCTTTTTGGTAATGGTTTGGTTGCAACCACTACATGACTTGGTGCCACATAGACCGTTTTTAATAATGCAGGTCTGTCTGGACAAAAGAAGAAGCTCATTAATGCAGTAACGGTCCAAAATATTCAAAACATATAAAATTCATAAGATCAAAAGAAAATGCTAGGTTACATCCCATAAAATAAAGTATAAAAATAAAGATAAGTAGACAAGGAATTATTAGTCCCGGAATTGCTGGTCCTTTTGGACACCAACTTATTATTTTTTACTCTCTTTAAAATATTATTATTGGAGCGTTCTTTTTTTTTTTTTTTTTTTTTAATTTATTGGGTATGTGGAGCAGGGTACCTTGTGAATACAAGAACCAAAATTTGGCTGTGCGAGTGGAGGAATCAAGCAAAAAGCCATATTACTTGGCAATCAAAATTCTATACCAAGGTGGTCAGACAGAAATAGCCGCAATTGATGTGGCTCAGGTTAGTTAATTACCATTCCATACAATGAATTAATTAATTCGAGATGTTATTTTTAGTTCAATTATACACTATCATAATTTAATGTATCATGATTACCAATACTCAATTATGTCTACAAAAATAATGTGCTAGGTTGGTTCGCCGAACTGGGGTTTCCTGACTCGAAAGAGCGGAGCAGTGTGGGAGACGAGCAGAGTTCCGGCAGGGGCACTGCAATTCCGGTTCGTGGTGACGGCGGGTTATGACGGGAAATGGATATGGGCTAAGAGCGTGCTGCCTTCTGACTGGAAGGCTGGGGTCATATACGACTCCGCAGTTCAAATTGATGAAATTGCTCAAGAGGGTTGCTTTCCTTGTGATGATACTCCTTGGAAATTTAGCTAATTTTGTGTAGTACTACACTAGCTATGTATCTAAGTAATCAGAGAAAGCTAGATTTTGATTTTTAATAACTAAATCAATATAATTTCTTTGTAGAATCAGGAAATAAAAGAAGAAAGTCCGAAATGCAAATAGAATATTAATGATAGATGTAAAATTTATTTTCTTTATTATTTTTTTCTCCTTTGAACTCTTGTGTTCTCTTGTAACCCTCTTTACTACGGCCGTGTCTCGTACACAAGGAAAGAATAACAAGCAATGTACTTGGCAGTGTTTATTATCTTTATCATCATCTCTTTTTTTTTTCGGAATTTTTTTTTTGTTAATTTTATTTTTCCAAATTCTCTCCTAGTGTTGATGAATAATTTACTAAATACAAACTATTTATTGTTGACTTTTTTTTTTTAAATAAAATTGTGGTAATAAAAGTCAGTAAGTGTTAAAAGGGTGTCTTCTTACCGTAACTTCTAATATGGGGCATCTGGAAGGTTCTATTGAATTCTGCGGATTCCAAATGTAAAAATAAATTCTTATTGGGTTTGCCTTCTGTTGTTAGCATAACGAAATAAAAAAGCCCATGTCCACCTGACTAGTCCATGTCCCTCCTCAAACGACATGAAGCCTTGACTACCATAGGATCTTTCCTAGCTTCTCTCTCTCTCACACACGGTGTGTTTTTTTTTTTTTTTTTTTTTTTTGCCCCTATTTGAAAACATTTGGCATACTCACACCATTTTTTGTTGTCGTTTATTCAAGTTTTGGTCGTTTATGTTTACAGCCTTTTCCAATTGTTTTTTTTGTTTCGTTTTCCCTATTGTACTCGGTTTTTGGCGTTTTGTCCTTTTCGTTGGTGTTATTATTATTATTATTTTTTTTTGGTCATCTTCTCTGTCAGTTTTCAAATTTGCTTTTCCTTGTCGTTTTTATCCTTTTGTTGTCGCCTTATCACGTGTCTTATTATTATGGGCTTGTTGTTTTGCAATTGATAACTTCTTCCTTTCATCGTCGATTTCATTTTCCTTGCTTATCACATAACTTGGTCGTTTTTGCTCCTAGCATTTCTTACCTTTATTGTCGTTTCTTATTTATCCCGTTATTTAGTGCTCTCTTTTTTTTTGGGGGGGGGGTGCCCGTAGCTCTTTATTTTAATGCCGTTTTAAGTAAGATTACAGTATACAACCCCTTTTTTAAGATTTTTGTGGGCTATGGAATAACGAAAATGATCTCAGGTTAGTTTGGTTTCAATTTCTGTTTAAACTAAATTGTACTTTTTTCATCATGATTTTTATCTTTTTCTGAAAAAGGTTTTTATCTTTTCTAAAAAAGTTTTTTATTTTTTTTGAAACTTAAAAATTTTAAACTAAACTTATTCACCAAACACCCGTGGTAAATTTTTTCAAGTTTTATCAAACGGCAATTTGAAACTACTGCAATTGTTTTTATTTCCGTACATTTCAAAAAACAGGATTTATTGTAGGTATGCCAGTAGTTTTTGTTCGTTCTTCGTCATTTCTTGCCTACGTTCTTGTTTGAATTCTTACTTGGGATGTCGTTTCATTGAATTTTTTTCTTTAAAATTTGTCGTTTTGTTTACTTCTGCCCGCCTTTTCATACTTTTTGTCGTTTTCTAATTTCTTTTTCGTCTCCCCCCCCCCCACTATTTCTTTTTGTCGTTTTTCCAATTTGTGGTTCTTTTTTCAACGCGCGTTGTTATTCTTTCCAAGGGCGGAGGGAGGTGAGGCCGAAATTTCCTAATGCCCTTTTTCTTTTCTTTCTTTTCCTTCTCATTTTGGTTGTTGTCATGTGTCTGCTTTTTTTTTTTTTTTCTTTTTTTTGTCGTTATACCATTGTCGTTTCATTATGATAATGGTCGTTTTACTATGTGCCTTTCTATTCGTTTCGGTTTCTTCTTCTGTTATTTTTCTTGGTGCTTGTCCTTTCTTATTGTCGTTCTTGTCTCTGTCTGTCGTTTCCTTTTTTTTTTTTTTTTTTTTCTGTTTTTTACTCTTTTTGTGTCTTCTCTTAACCCTGCACTTTTCCCCCTATTATTGTCCTTTTACATTTTAATTTATTTTTGGTTTTTCAATTTGTTGTCGTTTTTCACTTTATCTAACGTGTCAAACGGCTATATGCAAACACGCATATTGAATCATCAGCAGAAAAATAAAAAAAAAAAAATTTGTTATCAAAATTTAAAGATTTTTTAAATAAAAATTCATTTAAAGTATCTTTCTTTCTATCTATCAATTTATATGCCTATTGTGACTGCACGAATAATCTAACGGTAATTTCATATTTAAATTTATCAAAAGATACAGAGTTCAAATCTCCTACTTTTAGCTCCGAAGAAAATATATATATCTTTTTTTCTAGGTATTATTTTCGCAAAACCATCGCTGCCAGGATACTGTAATATTACAGGCTTATCTTGGCTCGTCATTTTACATACAACGCAATTAAAAACTCCATACGTAAACTAAAACAGAAATAAAAAAGCAACCAAACAAAGACATACAAAATGTCCAAGTTCAGATAAACTGATCAAAACCATGAAATAAAAGCCAAATTTAGGTATGAACCAACCGTACCACCCTTAAATCTTGTCTAATTGCATTCCAAACTCAGGTAGGCACAGCTGCATGTTTGGCCAATCAAATCTGCCCAGGTTGGTAGCCAAACCATTTAAACAATCCCATCTTTGACCTTGTCAAAATATGGGCCTGACTTCAAGTCAACATACACAAAGTTCTATCAACATTATTTTATCTACTTTACATGCCAAACACATTATAATTATTTATTGTGTAGGCCCTTTATTCTTCGACTCTATCTTTAAAAAGCGTAAATGGAAGCTTTCATCCTCCCTTTTTGATTCACCACATAATAGTCATATAGTTAACACGTCATCATCGTGAAATGATCATGTTAATATTACATAAATTATTCTTATTCTTTACTTTGTTTTATTTTATTTGTCTATTATACGCATATTTGCCAACTAATGAAAATGAAAAACCTCAAAATTGCTTACAATAATTACCGATGAACTGTAACGAAAATCATAATATATGTATATATTTATATATTATATAGCTCCCACCAACCAACATTTAGCGCAACAAGGACAAATTAGGATAAAAGATTATCGTAGTATGATTATAAAATTCTTCCACCATATGAGCTTTAATTATTGGGTTCAAAAAGCACGAAATAAACTAATGTTTCTAGTGTAATTTAGCAAAGCAAAACTAGACAAAATATTTCTACCCTCATATATGTGGCACCGTTCAAGGAGGATCACTTGCGATGTTTCGTGACAAGACGTGGACCGGGAAAATGGTCATTGATTATGTACATGTACGTCTGTGTATATTATAAGATTATATGTAAGGAGTGACGGTTAATTTAATACCTTTTCTATACAGTATTATGTTATACGGTTAATTTTTTTTCTATACACCATATTTATATTAACCAAGTGATTCTAACGTGTAATTTTTCAACTTGTGTATGTAACATAGAAAGTTTCAGTGTTATAAAGTTTTAAATAAAATACATGTAAATCAACTAATTAATATAAATTTCTAAGTAAAAAATTACAAACTAGATAACATTTTCTGTAATCATATAAATAGTCTACTATCTATTGATCGTAACCATCCAGCAGATTTTATTTATTTAGATGTATGTAACTATTTGTTAATTAAATAATTTTTATTTTATGTATAATATTGGATCAATAAAAATATTATACATTTGTAACAAATATTGTTTTACAGGAGGTGTGTGTGGAATATAAAACAACATCTATATATGTGAGTGTGTCCAAAATGGAAAAGTTGCGTAAGAAAATTCCCTTCCCCATTCCCCATATGCACTTCATTCCTTGTTCACTTTGCCAAATATGCCTCCCTCTTTCAAGTTAAGCAGTAGTGGCATTCCCACTATAAACAGGAAAGTTTGTAGGTTCACCATTTTCAAATTTCATAATTTCATTCTCGATGCATGAAACCACGTTGAAAATGGGCATCTTGCACATTTCATATGACACCATATTATTACCATATAACAACCTCAACATAAAAACATATAAGATTTTTTAAAATGTCACAATAGATCGGAACACTTATTTTAAATCAACTTCTATATAATTTATATAGACAAAACATATGTATATGTTTCAAAAAAAAATTTTTTTGTGTGAATTTATAACTTAGGGTCCGTTTGGGTACAATCGTTTCAAACAATTTTTTTTTGTCTTTTTCCTTCAAATTTACTATTTACTTTTTTAAATATTTTCAAAAAATTCAAATTTTAAAAGTCTATAATTTTATCATTTTAAGTCGAAATACGATGATTTTTTTTAAATTACATATAATTTTGAAACGAATTAAACGAGATCTATATTATTAATTTTTTTTTTCATAAAATGTTTTAAGTTTTTGTATTTTTTTACTCCAAATAATTTTTTTTCATCAAATACATATTTTTAAAACTAAAATCATCTTAAACTTGCTAAATATTGGCTCAAAATGTGAACTCAAACGCCCTTAACTAAGCCCACATATGGTGATAAAACTGAGTTTATTGTGCTTTACGGTTGATTTTTTTTTTCCTAAAAAATTAATAAAAATTATAAGTAATTTTTTAACTATTAATTAATCTTAATTTAAAAATTTTATTTCTTTTCAAATTTAATCTAAACATCAAACGAATGTAATACCTGTTACCGTATTTGATCCGGTCTCTGATTATGTGATTTTTCCTCCTTTTTTTTAATTGGAGGGTCAAAAGAAAAGCAAGATATATAAAAATATATATATGTGTGTGTGTGCGTGTGTGCGTGTTTGATATATTAGCTAGCCAAGTGAAGTGGGGTAATAGGTATGTGGCTTATCAGACATTCCTGAAGCAGCAGTGAATTGACATTCCTGAAGAAGAGAGAGAGAGAGAGAGAGAGAGATCAAAACAGTGAGAGGGCACAACAAGCACAGCGAAAAAAAAAATATTTTGACAGGAAGTTAATCATTTACAGTACGTAAAATGGGATGGAGGGCTGGGCGTTAATTACGCTACTGCTACTGCTGCTGGCACTTTTATTATCTCCTGTTGTCTCATACGATCAGCAATACACACACACATACATATATATATATATACACACACACACACAGACAATATCCCCCCGAGCTCGATTCCCACCAATGATAGAGTTTCCTTGAGAATCACACCTCATGTGAGCGATCCAACGGCTGGATCAACATGTTCTTTACGTAGCTTTGAGGGTATACCAGATACATATCTACAGATAGTATAGGCATGTTCTGATATAAAGCATTATGTATATATATATTAATTTACGTACTACGTCGAGTAAGATCGCTAATATAATATTCAACAAAAGTACAGTTTAGCCATAATGACTTTTTGAATTCTTCACGACTCTCTGTGTGTGTTTTTTGTTGAACAAGGGCATGTATGATAAACGAGCTTCCACTTCTCGGGTATATGTTAGAGTACTAATTTCAAATACTTCTTTTGGAAAACCACCTTCTATAAAAATTAAAAAAAAAAACAAAACAAAACAAAAAAGCAAAAAGACTTCTTTACCAAGACGAAATTCATTTCTTCTACAATTTTCTTCTATTATTATTATTATTATCATCATTATCATTATTATCATCTTTTTTTTTGATAGAACAAGACGAAATGTATCTGCTGACATGTGTATCATGATTATAATTCTTAAAAGAAGTATGCCAGGAAAGGAAAGTGAATTAAAGGTGGTTTATTTATTGTTCGAATTTGTAACGGTAGACTTTAAAATCATAATTTTACATCTTTTTTTTTTTTCCTTTTTAAAAATCTCGACATTTCAAAGTTCATAATTTTTTTATTAATTTTAAATTAAAATAAAATAATTTTTATATTATTTTTGTAATAATTAAACAAATAAAATAATATCTATTTTACATATTTTTTTTTGAATATATTTTAAATTTTTGTTTTAATTTTTATATTATAGAATTTTTCTAAAAGTTTTTCATTCAAATACATATTTTTTACTCAATCTTTATAACCTCATCTCTATGTGTCTCCCTAAATAGACCTTAAAAAAAAAACCCAATCATTTGAATATTTATTCGAGTTAATCTTCATTTTTAAATGTAAAATTTAAATTTTGTGTTTAAATAAAAAATGAGTATTCACGTAGTTTTTGTTAAATGTAATATTCAAATACTGTAAATATTGAAAAAAAAAATGATTGTCGTGCTTTTTTTTTTTTTTTTTTTGAAATAACTCATCCAAATGCACCTTTCCAAGTGACTTATATCATCCAAAGATTGATTTTGAACATTATTTAAAAAATTTATCCAGTAATTTTTTGATAAAAATTTTAATTTACTATCTAAATTTAAAACTGATCATAAAATTTCGATATTAATGTAGTTTCCAGAACTTCAATTATATATATATATATATATATATCCACAGACTCTCTCTCTCTTTTAGGCTATATCTTCAGTTTAGGTAACAAAAGAACAAACGTGGAGATTATTAAATTGGGTCTCCGTTTGATAAGTCAATTGAAGAGAAAATTTTTAAGTTAAAATTGGATTGAATTTTTCAAAATTAGTTTTAAATTCTGTTGATTTTTTAAAAAATGATAAAAATTAAAATGAAAAACTACAGTTTAATTAGAGTTAAATTTACTTATCAAATGAAGGCCTAAGCTTCATTTGACTCACAGGTCTAAGTGTGTGTTTGATTGGTTAATTTGAGTTGAAATATTTTAGTTGTGATAGTAAATTTTTTTGAATTTTCAGAAAAGACAAAAAACTTTTTGAGAAAAAGATAAAAACTTTTTAAAAAAAATATAAAAAAAAAAGTTTGAATTGAGTTGGATTGAACCAACCAATCAAACAAAGCATAAACCTTAATTTTTCATTTTAATAATTATTTTTTTAATGAAAAGTCAACAAAATTTAAGAATATTCTCTTATTCGACATTTAATCATCCATTTCGACGTTCAATCATCCAATAGACAAGGAATGAAAGAGAAAGAAGATAACTCAAAAAACTAATCAATACAATTTAAAAGATTAATTGATACAATCCAAAAGATTAATCGATATAAATATTAGTCTTATTAAATAAATAAAATACTAAACACAAAAATAGACCTACTTATAATTGATATTTAAAAAATTAATTAATTTTGATCTAAACTTTTATTTCAAATCCGTACAGTCAAGAAGAATATTACCTAAACGAATTAAATTTTCATTTACACGACTGCAGGAAAATCATTGCGCCGCCCCTGCCTTTTCTTCTAGTAAATACCGCCACCATTTCACCTCTTTTTGACATCCCTTTCATTTCAGGACCGTGCAGGCAAATTGGATTTTTATTATTATTGTTATTATTTTATATTAAACCTAAATTCATGGTTCTTGATCTTCCCCCCAAAAGAGCATTCATTTCTGCTACCAACCAACTGTGTTCTCGTCATTTTTTTTTTTTTAATATCAAAATTGTCCGTTATCATTGTCAAAACATATGTGCCAATATATATAATTCCAAGAAAGTGCAGTACTCTGCTACTAGCACACCATAAAACACGCATATATACCTTGTATATATCCATTCATATATGAATAATATGTATTATTCTTACGCACGTACACTAGCTACATATATATAAAAATATACACACACATATATAGTACTGTATATATTTGACCCATAAGTCATTATTAGATTGCACTGTCTCTCATACTCTCCATGTAGAATTGGATTTGGTTCATGACTTGTGGGGATCTTGAAATCTCTGGTGATCTGCAGAAAGGTTTTCAGTAGAACTTATGATGGATATTACAGATGAACAGAACTTTTTTCTTTTTCATTTTTCGTTTTAAAGTATTATGATAGGCTGCTATTTGGCTAGCTCTAGGTTTGGTGTAAAGCCGGTGAGGCATTGCTAGTTTATGAGTGACGTACCTCTCAAGTTCAAAAACTATATAATACTATATAGTCGTCCAAGTTTTCCGCAAACGCACAGTTCAGAAGAATGTTCATACCACGAATTTCGTAGCTGTTTTGGTAGGATTCCATCCATATATTTTCTATTAAGATATTTGGTGGAATAATTTGAGTTCTTGTTTGAAATAATAGTTTGGGTTAAAATTTTAGAGATTGAGGGTTAATTTGTTGGGAGTTTTGACATCTGATTTTCATATACATATATTTATCATTTTTTTCAATTTAAAACTTTTTTTTTTTTTTCACTATTGACATATTTAAATGTCTATAATAAATTTAAACTTGAAATTATTTTTTTAATTGCAAAAAAATTCAAGAGAAGTTAAACAAGATTTATATTGATTATTTTTTTCAAACACATTTTTGAATTTTGATTTTTTTAAACTTCAAACTATATATATATATATTATTTTAAACCAAACACATATTTCAAAAACTCCAATTCAAATATCTCCAAAACTAAATAAATTTTACCTTTTTCCCCTTTAGACATTGTCACAAAATACCTTTTTAAATTTTAATTTGTAATATTCTTTATCTTTAAATTTTGAAACATTTATAGATTTTTCTCCTCGGTTGAATTTTTTATGGAAAAGTGTGCGTCACACTTGTTGATAACATGAGTTAGGGTGTTAAGTATGAATTTACAAAGTTGCCATTATAATTAAGTCAAAAGAGTAAATATTTATGACTGATTATAATTTTTTTCTCATATTGCTCATTTATGTTTAACTTCGTAATTTCACATTTAATAAAAGTAATGAGTGCTACGTGTATTGCCAATGAATATCACTAAGTAATTTCATATTTAATATTGATGACAAATGTATTTTTCTATTAAAAATTTAACTAACGGGGAAATCTATAAATATTTCAAAGTTCGAGGGTAAAAAATGTTACAAACTAATGTTCGGGTAGCAAGGTTTAAAAATTCAAGGTGGAAATAGTGAAATTTGTACTCAAAATTACATCTGGAAAACCTCTTCCAAACGAATCCTGAAATTGAAATGCATGCTGATTAAAGTGTGAATTGAAAATGAATTATACTATAAAAAATTATATAAAATTTGAAATGTGTGTTAAGAAAAAAATGTGTTATATTGTTATTGTTTTGATATTCTCGTTATTCTGTGCGTTAAAAAAAAATCAAATTTTAATTTGAAATGTGAAAGTTATAAATTTTTAAATATTGAGTTTTTAAAAATGAAAATGAGAGAAAATTAAATATAGATCTTAGAATTTTAGAATTGAGTTGTAAAATTCTATTTAAAAACAATGTTCCAAATGGCCTTTAATCAGTTAAATTCAAAATGTGACAAGTAATAAATGTATAAATATGTATATTATCGCCAAACGTAAGAGTATCAAATTATTATGTAAGTAAAGTTTGGCTAAAAACAAAATTACGAAATTCAACTTTATTACAGACGTTTTTAGGCCATCTTATTTCCATCAAGTTCCATTTAATTATTCTTCTAAAAGAAATTCCATTAATTTATCAGTTTTTTATTTTATATTATAATGTGCTTTAAGGGTTTAAATTAACATTGCACGTATAGGTTTCTTCCCATGCTTACCACAAAATCCGTCCATAAAATTTTATGAAGCTTTCATTTTTTTTTTTGGGTATTAAAAAAAGATAGTTTCATATTTATTTCTAATAAATTAATTTTTATGTAATTTATTTAATTAATGATGTCTTTGAAATCCCTATAATTCTTTGATGAGATTAATGATGAGAAAGACGAATTTTGTTTTGCGCGCACTTTTTATGCCACCAACTTCTTTGGTTGTTAAACTGGCTTCATTTATTAAAAAGAAAAATGTCCATGTTTATAATATCAGATTTTGTGGACGAATAAAGCTCTAGCCAAAACAAGAGGTTTGGATAATATATATATATATATATATACCACACACATATATATGAGTATATGGCTACGGCACGTTTAAACGGAAACTTTTTTAGGTAAGTCATGAAATGAAGCTATGGAAAGGACACGAATCGAAGAAATTAATGTGAAATGACTAAACGAATTGCTTTTAAACAAAGTAGTGAAAGGGAAAGCAAACAAGTAATTTAAGTGAGGTCAAATCTTTCGTAGCAGTGATGAACATAAAAAAGTAACAAATGTTTCTTTTATTATTATAATTATTGTCATTGTTTTTCACTTTTCTATATAAAATAGATTTTTCTTTTCATGGAAATAATTCGGCCGTACTTTTGAAGGTGGGAAAAAAGAAAAAGAAGCTCATTTCTCTTCCGTTGTGTTTGCCCTTCATTTTTTTTAATGACCTTATTATCTATGATTTACAGAGAGATTAGTTGTGAAATAATAGTGCTTTAGATCGATAAATGAATTAAAATTTTAAGATAATTTTTTAGACACACACACATATATATATATCTTATCTGGTAGGGTGGAAAAGGGAGAGGAAGGAAAGCAAATGAGGGATTTTTGGAAGGAAAATAAGTTTTTAGTTATTTGGTATGGTGGAAAATAGGAATGAAAGGAAAATGTAAATTTATGGGCCTATAACATTTTAATCTTTCCAACGTACAAAAGAAAACAAGAGGAAAAGTTTAGTCAAGATAGATGAAATCACTGTTTTGATCTTACTCTCATATTATCTTTTAATTTCTATAAGATCATAATTGTAAAACATATTAGATTAGATATTTTATTTTCTGCTTTCTTTCTTTTCTGTCAAACAATACAAAAAAAAATTTTATTTCCTGCACCTAGGTATTTTACTCATCCTTCTTCTCTATTTTCCAACCCTTCTAACAAACATAGCATTAGTAATATGAACAAAGGAAAAAGATAGATTGGAGTTAATCAAGCCATGAGTAAAGTTAATTAACTAAAAAAAATTATTATTCTCCATGCAAAGTAAAAAAGGAGTTGGCTTGAAATTTGGATTTGTCAAGAATATTTTAGGATCCATTTGTTGAATAAGTTTGAGTTAAAAATTTTTATTAATTTAAAAAAAAAATAAAATTAAGATAAAAAATACAGTTTGAGATATTTTTTCGGTCAAGATTAGCGTGTGTTTTTGATCTCAGCGTCGGTTTTAGAAAGGCTCTGCACGTGTTTTAGCCATCCAGATATGATTGCTTTTGCATTAAAAACGAGACAGACATGAAATGAAGACGGGGCAGATACACAAGAAGAAGAAGAAAGAGTAGAAAAAAAGAGGCCCTTGGAGGCTAGCTAAGGTTAAAAAATGTATATGCAAGGTCGCTCAAAAAAAAAAAAAAAAAAAAAAGAATGCAAGGCTGAGAATTTTTTAATTATTAGTTGATTTTTGGAATTGGATTTAATCTAAAATCACTAGCATAAACACGAAAACACCAACATTCTTGCCTAATTTCACGACACGTGTGCACGTGCTACATAAAACATGGTCTTTGGTCACTGCTCTCTTTCTCGCCAAGGCCTTTTTGTCTTACTTCATCTCAATCCATTCACAGCAACACCAGTCTGCTTCTCTCCCTCCCTCTGTCTCTCTCTCTCTCTCTCTCTATATATATTTTTTTAATATAAATAAATAAGTGCCTACATTATAGACTATGAGGTAGAGCCTCTGTTCAAGTTGTATGTATTCTTTGAGGTGTCTATATATTTGTGGCCTGTCCTTCCATTTTCTTCGTACATAATACACACTCTGCATCTCACTGAAGATTTCTCATTTCTCTATTATAAAGTGTGATTATTATATAATATAATATATATATATTGGATTACAAGAAAATTTGGGCATGGAAGAGAAAATGGCTGTGAAATCAAGATTTAAGACGGTTTGTGTCTTCTGTGGAAGCAGTACTGGCAAGAGAAATTGCTACAGAGATGCTGCCATGGAATTGGCCCAAGAGCTGGTATATGTGTAATATATGTATCTATATATATATATATACATACATGTAGAGTAACTTTTCTCTCTGTTTTATGTATAAAACTTATACAATACCCATTTGGGTACTTTTTATATATATTGTTTTATCTGATAAACTGGTTATTATGTGAAGGTGTCAAGAAGGTTGGACCTTGTCTATGGAGGAGGGAGTATTGGGCTAATGGGTTTGGTTTCTCAGGCTGTTCATCGTGGTGGAGGGAAAGTTCTTGGGTACATAAACAAAATTTTCAGATTTTTTATTATGATGTGTTTTTTAATATCTTATTATTATTATTATTTATATAATACATACATATATATATATATATATAACCGTTCGCTTCTCTGTTTATCTGTTTCTGCAGGATCATCCCCAGGACTCTAATGTGTAAAGAGGTGAGTAATCTCATTTGGGTTTCTTCCTGTTTTTGATTTTGAGGTTTTTTTGTCAAAAAGTTTAGTGCTTTTGGTAACATATGTGTTTATTTCCGCGGAAAATGTATGTGGGAGACTCAGATAACAGGTGAGACGGTTGGAGAAGTGAGACCAGTAGCCGACATGCATCAAAGGAAAGCAGAAATGGCCCGCCATTCTGATTGTTTTATTGCTTTGCCAGGTCCCATTACACTACCCCACAATCACTCTCCTCTCTCTGTTCTCTCCCCAAATAATATACTAAAACTCCTTGTTTGTCGTTCATTTCTGTTCTACCAAATGGGGTTTTGTCACAACTTCCCTTCTTTAAATCAGGTGGATATGGGACACTGGAAGAGTTACTTGAAGTGATCACCTGGGCTCAACTCGGCATCCATGACAAGCCAGTGAGTTAAAAAACACTCCAAACACCTGAGAAGACTAATGAAATCCTTCTTTATTAATTTATGCTCTTTTTAAATTGTCAATCTAATCTTTATAAACATATATATATATATATAAACAACCTGCAGGTGGGTCTGCTGAATGTGGATGGCTACTACAACTCTCTCCTGACTTTCATAGACAAAGCGGTGGATGATGGCTTCATCAAGCCCTCTCAGCGCCACATCATAGTCTCAGCCCCCAACGCCAAAGAGCTTGTGCAAAAACTCGAGGTGGGTCCCCCTTATTTTATCCATTTATTCTAAATTCCCCGGAAAAAAAAAGGGGGGAAAAGAAAGGAACAATTTCATGGAAAACACAGTCTGGGGTAGTGAGAATCCATTTTTAATCAGATTTACCATCTTGGTGTGTGTTTTTGTTTTTTGTTTATGTGTATGTTTTTGGGCGTGTAAAAATTATATGATGGTTGTGGTCAGGAGTACGTGCCTGTGCATGATGGTGTCATCGCAAAGGCAAGGTGGGGGAAAGATGTTGATCATCAGCATCAGCAGCAGCAGCAGCAGCAAAAGGGGTTCAATGCCGCTACTACTTTGCAGACTGAGATCGCACTATAAAGATGGACCAGAAAAACAAAACAAAACAACCAAAAAAAAAAACAAATCATAACAAAAGGAGAACCCAAAAAAAAAAAAAAAAGAGTTGGGGGAAAAGGTGTTTTGGGCTCTTTTGCTTTTTGATATTATGATGATTTTGGGGGTCATTAGACCAAACCAAACCAACCCAACCATACCATAATGGTATGGCAAGTCTTACATTGACTAGGAGATAAAATGGAAAAACTTTGACAGATGTTCTCCTCTTTTGTGTGTGTTTGTGCGTGTATATGCTTCTATTTTTGTATGTCTAGTTACAAGAACCTACACCGTTTCCAAGTATTTAGCTGGGTCTTTTTAGCTTCTTTTTTTATTTTTTTTTGCCCCCTATTATTATGGTTGGTGAAAATATGTACAAAGATTATATAGTGAAAAAGAAAACAAGAAGCAAAGATCCAAAAAAATAGTCAGAGCAAGAGGCAGCTTTATTCTCTCCATTTCATTGCTCTAGGGCATGCATGCCCGACTGTTGGCGTTATAATTTCTCTCCCCTTCTCTCTCTCTCTCTCTCTCTCTCTCTAGTTTTTTAAGGTACTGTATGTGGGGTTTGTGATGATCTATGTCTTGCATCATTTGGTGGCACTGGAATGGTTGTGGGTTAATTTAAGAGAGAGCCCACATGTTGCCAACGTGTGGTCTTATTTTTGCGATCTTTGTGATTTGATTTGGTTTGGTTTTTTGAGGGACATCTTTATAAATATACAGCTCTGTTTTAGGGACAAGAGATTTTTTTGTTTTTAAGAATTATTAGGATTACTAGTTCTAACAGTGAGATTTGCATTAAGATTTGCTAATATTATCATTGTTTTAATAGTCATATGATTTTTAAGTGTTTTAAAAAATGTTCTTCATTCCTTTTCATATAATTGTCTCTTAATTTTTTTTTGAAAGTGTAGCCGGAGGCCGTTTCTATTCCTGAAAAAGCAGTGCAATGTTAAGACTTGGAAAGGATAAAAATTGAGAAAGAAACTGACCAATTGATGAACCAACTAAAATGAACAATAAAGAAGCCAGCTTTTCAAAACTGCCCTGTTCCAGAGGTCAGAGAGGTCTTCCCAAGAGGAAGAAAAAAGAACAAGGAACGAAAAAAAAAAAAAAAAAAAATAGAGAACAATTCAGTCTTAAATCCCTTTTTGTAAGTTTTCTTGTATCTAAACAGCAAAGAACTGAAATTATGGATTTTTTTTTTCTCTTGCAACAAAAATTGGATCGATGGTGTTATTGTGCCTCAATCCAGTGAGAATGGAAAAGCAGTAATCCTTGAGACTACTGTTAAGATGATAAATAATCTCGGTTAAGATGATAAAGAATCTCGGTCGTGAGCTCTCATTAGTTAACAGTACGTGGCTGGAAGAGTTTGCTTGGAAGCGTATTCTAGTCCAAACGCAATATTGACGGTCTTTTGCACCCAACAAGAGTCAAAACCTGCGACGTAATAGAAGCGAAGGTTTTAAATAAGACATCATTTGTCATCACAATTAATGGTCATAAATATATATATATATATATATATATATATGAATCTTGTTGCATGCTCAATAGAGTCTAAGGTCTGGACACCAAAACATGGAGAGGTTGGATAGGGTAAAAATACAAGTGGGGGTACAAATAATTGATGGTTAATTTGACTGTATGGTGGAAGTTAACGTGGGGTTAAACTAGCTTTTTCTCGGATAAGGATGCATTTTGATGGGGGCTTTTTGTACAATTCCCTCAGCCTAGTACTGAAAGAATAGAGAAACAAAGGAAAGCATAAAGCATGGGATACCCAAATAAGTAGATGCCAAGTTCTGTTTTGGTTCCCATGTTGGTTCTGTTTGTTGGCTGCCCTTTTGTGCTTTGAATTAGCCTCACGTTTCCTCCTTTTTCTAGGCAAAGGCAATGATCAATTATTTTACCATTAAGCTTTGTCTCAATGGCAAAGCAACTTGTATCGAAATTCTGTTGTCACACGCCGTCATATAGTATGCGCAACATTACTGAGATCTAATCTTATCCGAAGTAACATACCAAAGTAGGCATATTTTTTTTTTGTCAAGGTTGAGTTTAGGAGTGAATATGGGTGTAATTTAATGGCGAGATTGGGAAACAAATTGATGTGCAAGATGAGGTGTCACAATAACATGAATGGATAATATGGAGCACAAATGTGGGAACAAAGCCCTTCTTCTCCGGACGCCATTGAAGGGACTAGTGCTACCTAAATAGTTGGAACATAGAGCTAAACTAACAGGATCAGTACTACCAACTAGAAAGCCTCTCAAAAGGAACTGAACACAGAAAGAAAGGAAATATTGAAGGTTGATCCTGTTGGGACTAGCTCAACAAGTAAAAGATGAGATTCTTGGTTAAAAATTCTTATACGGTGTTTGGGGATGTTTTGAAACTGCTTTCTTGTTTGGTTTTCAAACATCCGTTTGGGATGTTTTAAATTTTCAAAGAAACCTTTGCTGAAGCTTACTGTATACTCCAAATTTTAAAGTCCATAGCTTTATTATTTCAAGTCAAAATGAACTGATATCTTTTTTAATTACACGTAATTTCAAAAAAAAAAAAAAAACAAAACAATGTCTTTTTTTTTTTTTTTCGAACACCTTTTAAGTTTTTGTACTTTTTCACTTTAAACAATAATTTTTTTTAATCAAACATAAATTTTCAAAATTCCACTTGATTCAAATCGAAACATATTCAAAACTCTGTTTTCAATTATCTCCTAACGGCCCCTAGATTCAAAATTACTGTATAAAATATATGTATATCTTATATATCAAATATTTGAGGAATGTGGGTGTTGTAAAAGTTCCTGTAAAAATTCATGTCCTACAAAAAAAAAAAAAAAAAAAAAAAAAACAAAAGCCTAGTAATACTAGTAGTAATACTAATGGGCCCTCCCATTCCCAATGCTCTCCTTACACTGACAAACCCATCTTCCTCATTGTCCCCCTTTGTCCTTGTTTGTATACCTGACTTTTCCCTTCTTTTTCTAACCAGAAACAGCCACACTCTCGTTCGATCCAAACTTCAAAAAAAATTTTAATTTTTTTTAATTTTGTAAAAAATGAAATGGAATTTTGGTTTGGAAATTTGAACTTGTCCATGTCCCCATCATCTATTTTGATCAGTTTGGACACAAATCATGTCGACGGCCCAAGTCCAATATGTGTGTAGCAATCGGGTTTTGATTTGTCAACTGGTACATGGAATATGGGACAAGAACACAAAAAGCTCCACATCCCTATTGCCAATTACAACTAATGTGAATCTATGTTTCCTATTCTAATTTGCACAATGTGAATGAATTTCCACACATTTATTTAGTGCTGCCTTTGAATTGTTATTTCGTTCTAGCGTGTACTTGAGGCAATCCGAGTAAAATTAGAGATGACGGTCGTTAAAATAGATAGAAACGAATTTTGTACTGTTAGTTACAAGTCATGTATTAAACTTTTTTGAATAGCAAATTAAGACTTAGAATTTTTTAGATGATGAAATGAGGATGTATTTATTTAAATTCTAACAGCACTGTACAGCACTTAGTATGCGTTTGATTAATCCGCTTGAGTTGAAAAATTGGCAGTTATTTTGTTGGAGTTGAGTTGAGTTTTTGAATTGTGTATTAGGCTGATTGGAATTAAAAAAGACTTTAAACTTGAAATGCATTGAAAAGAAAAATCGATGAATCTTATTTTGTTCGTCTCGAAATTTTATACAATAAAAAATTTTTTATTTAGATTTGAAATAACAAAATTATAGACTTTTAAAATTTGAGTGGGGAATCTATTGACACTCCTTTGTCTACTCTTCTCACCCCATATTTAATGCATTTTATTATTGATAAATTGCTTATGAATAAATTACTTTTAAAGATACTATACACACACCCTACTCTAGTAATTAAAAAGTAAAAATATACCCTTTTAAATACAACAAATATTAATCTTTTAAAGCAAATTTGTAAAGAAACATATACAGTTTATCTTATGATGAAAACGAATTTTATAAAAGTTATTTTCTTTAAAACACATGATTATCATTTCTTTGCAGAATTTTTCTTTTTCTTTTCTTTTTTCTTTTTCTTTTTAATAAAGATGGTGATGGAAAATATGAGGAAATTTGACATATATTTTGTTTGCAGGACATGATTTTTTTTTTTTTTTTTGTAGCAATATATTGAAACAAATGATTTAAAACAACCCAGAACAAAGAAAACAAAGGAGGAGATGTAAAATCAAAGTTTGGTTTGAAACGACAATTTTTTATTTATTTATATAAAAGTATGACTTTAAGGAAAAAAATTTTAAATCACAAAAAAAAAAAAAAGAATTGTACACTGATACAAAACATAAAACTATGTTTATATATATATGACTCTAACAATTCCCAGAACAAAGTTAAAAAATTATGAATAAATCTTACGTTGGATGATTAAAATAAAAACCTAATAACGTGGAAAACAATAAAATTGAAAAAAAAAAAAAACCTTTTGTTTAACAAAAAAAAAGAAGGAAGGTTATTTGTTGATTGGTGGGTGGAAAAAGGATTAAAAAAATGCAAATTAGTTATAAGTACTATTTTGGAAAAATAGAAGGGTGTAGAAAGCAATAATTTTAATTTTAATTTTAATTGATGGGTGGCTTAAGAAATAAGGTGGGAAAAGTAGAATAAGGGCGTCAATAGACTTCCCCTTAAGTTATATATAGTTAGAAATGTAAATAGTAAAACTGAATTGACTTTTCAGAATAAATACAAAAATGAATTGGAGTTTTCAATTCTAACAATTGAATCAAACATAAGCTCAATTTATATAGGAGATGATTTGTTAAAATCAAGAATTAAGAGATAATTTGGCAGTACACAACAATATAAAAGTGAAAAAAAATAAAATAAAATTGTAGAAGACAACTAGAACCGAAAATTGTTTCGGAAGAAGAGTATAATCAACTTAAAGAATTTAATTTATCTTTCTAAATTATGAAAACGTCACACTATTGATGCTCTAATAATTTATAGATGAGCAATCAGGTTATTGTAGTTATTATATGATATATTTCCTTTTCTTTTTTGAAGAGTATATATGATTGTATTTTTGCCACCATTGGTTATTGTGGTTATTATTTTTCACCTTTAACGTAGAATTAACTTGTACTAGTCGGCCATGCTCCTCCTTAGATGAGTAAAGACATGGCCAGACGTTCAAGGATGAGGGTTATGTATGGATCATAAAAACATTCCTCATAATTGATCCATATATAGTCTAGATCCTATGTTACAAGTAATAATTACATTTTTTGATCAAATAACATTCGATAATAAATTGTTCTCATTCATTAAAAAAAAAAAAAAAAAGTAATTGTGCGATCACGCCTTGGTGTGACCACTCTTGAAAATTTTCGAAACTAAAAGAGGAGAATTATGTTGTAAGGTACAAAAACAAAGGCAAATTAAGGAAGGAAAATTTTATGGTAGTTGTAATCGGTACATTTATAGGATCATATAATTTAAATCCGACAATGTATATTATTTTTATGAGGTTTTATAGGGTGAAAGAATATTTTGTACAACACTATTATACACACTTCTTAAACACTGTCTAATTTGAACCATTTCCCTAAAAATAAATCATTAATCCTATCCATATATATAATGCATTTTTAGTTAACTAGATCTTTGTCGAATTTAATTAAATTATCATATAACAATTGCATACATTTCTAATGTGTTCTGATGATTAATACAACCACACCCTATAAATCCCACAAAACCACCATAACAACTTCCTTCTAAGATAGTAATCATATTTACCCTGGACAATTCTAATTTGGAAATTTGTCTCTTGGGATATTTGGTTTACAGGTATAATTCTAACTACACTATTTGTGTCAAAATCTAGATCAACGACAAACAATGAAAATATTAAACTTTATTGGAATCAATGAAATCTAGAGCAATAAGAATCGAGTTCTCTCAAATGAATATGAATTTCTCTATTTCTCATTGTTTCCAAAACTTTGCCAATTTCTTATCCTCACCTCTATTTATAGTTTTTCTTGGGGGCATAGATGTTATAATTATTAGTACACATGTTAATTTAATTATTACGTTTAGATGACGTGTCTTTTAACTAACTTCTACTAACGTGACTTTCTGCTTTAGTTCTTGGTTTCTTGCTTACTAAGCTTCTTTCCTTTTTCGAGTATTATTGCAATGATGTAGTTTTCTCCTTTATTGAAACGTCTTGTCATCTTTAATTCTTGTCCTCACATCTGTATTTTTTCGCCTAAATTTTTATCTTTTTATAAAAACTCAATAAAAATTATTACTGATTTTTAAAAAATCAATCAATTTCAATTTAAAAATTTTAATTTCAACCAGCGATCCAAATAAAAACTTATAGTTTTTTAAGCCGAGTAATGGGATTGGGAGATGCTATGCCAATGTGGGTGTAGTGTGAGCCAACGAGAATCAATTGTGATGGTGATCTCTAAATGACAAGGAAAGTTCGAGGAAATAGCACAGAAAGATCAAAGATAATATAGTGGCATTTAATTATTCAAATGTTTAATAGGAGAAATCTCTATTCAAGTTCTTCAATTAGAAAGCCTTGGGTTTGCATAAAAGGGGGAGAGAGAAACAGAGGAAAAATCAGGGCCTCAGAGGGCACTACCAGAAGAATATAGAAGGGCCTCAGCGTTTACTTGTGGACGGACTTCTTCAAGTCTTTGGTAAAGACTTCTTTAAGTCAAACTTTCCCATCAAACAACATTATAAATAAATAAATAAATATATATCTATATATATAAATATAGGTAAAATATCCTAAATATCCTTATAATTAATCAAAATATCATTTGTACCCCACTTGTCATTTCATTTCAACCTGTACTTTTTTTTTCTTAAAAAGTTTTTGTTTTTTTCGCAAAAAGTTTTTGTCTTTTCTGAAAATTCAAAAAAATTTACTATTACAACTAAAATATTTCAACTCAAACGACCCTTAATTTGCAAAACGACTGTGTACTTGCAAAGTCAATCGTAAAATACTTCCGAAAACAATTAAATTTTTGGAAATATCCATATTATCCTTACCAATCTATCTTAAATGTTATTTTAAATATGACTTAAACGAATCAAATATATGTTTTATTAAAAAAAAATGTTTCAATTATTTTGAGAATTTTGTAAGTTTTCATATTCATTTTATTTATTGAGTTTAATAATGTTTTAAATTGTATTTATTATAAATTGGGAAGGACAAACTTGATATTTTCATAAATTGAATTGATTCCGGGGTTTTTTTTTTGACTGATTTTAAAGACACACAAGGTGATTTGGACATTTGTATAAAGAAGGGATAAAAATGGTTTTTACACTAAACACGTCGGGTGTTTTTAGTATTTGTCCATCGATAGTTATAAACATATAGTTTCCTATATATATACATATATATATATATTCTCTTTAGAAAGATATAGGCATATGAAATAGATGATGTAAAAAACGCGGAGTTGCTTTGAATTGACAACTTGATTGAAAGCTCTTTATTTATTTATTTATTTATTTATTTTTGGGTCTCTTTGTCTTAGTTTTTGTGGCTACCCTGTTTAAATAGACTTTTGAGAGGGCCCTCCACCATCCCATATAGCTCAATCTAAACTCGTTTAAATGCCGTAATTGATTGATTAATCGCCTCTTTTCCAATTAGAAAAAAAAATCCCAATTAAAGTCAATAAATCCCGGTCATGTTGACCCCACAAGTCAACTATCCTTTAATTAAGCTTCCTGTGAAAACTTTCTTGCTTCATAAATTTCAAACCAGTTACAGGGTCCGTTTGATTGTTAGTTTATTTTAAATTAAATTATATTTTTTTACACTTTTTGAAAAAGTTTTTTTCTTGCTTCATAAATTTCAAACCAGTTATAGTTTCTGCAATTTAATGTAACAATCGTTGTACAAAATTACAATATACTTTTAAAGAAACTGCTGTGATGCTTCGACTTCTTTCTCAATTGCAAAAGTGTTTTTTTTTTTTTTTTTTTTTTGAGGGAAACACCTTTCAACTTTCGGATTCAAGCAAAATCAAATAAAGTGATGCTAAGAGAGGTTATAAACTTAAAAATATGCATTTCACTGCCCCTCTTTGCCAAGGTTAATAGTTTTGTTACAAGGAGAAATCTATGTTAGGGTATAGAAAAATCCAAGTGGGTGACTCAGGTTTTAAAAATGAGATCATATTAAAATCATAATATGTTAAAAAAAGTACCGCACTTAAAAAAAAAAATTTATTGAAAATCTTATGATAAAAAACCATATCTTATCACTTGGGTATTTTTTTCATACAATTCCAAAATTTTCTCCTAGTAATTACGAAATTTGTTTGCAGTTTTGTTCGCAAGATGATGTAACTTGGGTCTCATTCCTAGAACCAAGTTCTCTTACAGCTTTACTCTGTTTTCTGCAAAATATGTGCGGCAAAAGGTGAAAAAAAAAAAAAAAAAAAGAGAGAGAGCATGATTTGTTACTAAACCGTAAAGTAACATGACCTTTATAGTAGGACATACACGTTCAAAATCCGCGTTTAATCTCAATTAAAATAAATTTTTTCACACGTTTTATCTTATTCTATATCAAAATTGTTATGTGTTTAATCTCTTTTCACATCAATATCATTACATGTTTAATTCAACATCGTTTTCATATTATATTGCATAAAAATGTATGCTTTTCTTTTTCAAAAAAAAAAAAAAAACTTTGCAAGCGTTTGGTTGTTAAAAAAATTTAATTTGAATTAAGTCGAACTTGAGTTGTGTGTTTGATGTGCCTTTGGCTAATTAGAGTTAAAAAGTGTAAAAACTTAAAATATATTTGGAAAAAAACTATAAATATGGGTTGATTCATTTGTCTTGAAATTTTATGTAATTTAAAAAAAAATCATCGCGTTTGGACTGTTTATGCAAAGTTATAGAATTTTAAAATTTGAATTTTTAAGTTATAATTAGAATAGATAAATAGTGAAGCGAATTAACTGTTTAGAAATAGACAAAAACTAAATTGAGTTTTTTTCAGATGTATAATTACGGCGAAGCTCTGCCGGCAACCATATTAAAACAAATGTATGAGAGCCCTTGGTCTTTTCTTTTCATGATTTCTTAGCGCAGACTACAAAGAATTCTAAGCTGAACAACCTTTAAAAGTGTTGAAATCAAGATAAGCAAACTAGAAGGTTTTTGATGATTTACTTCTGCATTCCTAGAAACAAGCTGGGAAGCAACGAGCTAAGACTGACTCAAAGTAAAATATATTACCAAACATTGAACATTGAACTGACCGAAGACTTGTAGACTTGTCTACTAAGTATTGAACATTTGGTGCAATTTCATATTCCCTATAGTTTTGTTTTCAAAGATCAAAATTATGTGGGTAGAAAATTTATATTAAAAAAAAAAAATTTATTTGGGAAAGAAAATTTTACTTGGAAATTATACCCCTTCCTACTAGAATAATTTCCAAGTAGAAGTCCAAAACATAAAGAACTCTGAGGTCAAGCTAGTGCACAGAGAAGAGAGAACTTAATTGCGTGTCCTTGTCCACGTCAGACAAAAAAATTTTTTATTTAATAAAAATTTTTTTTTTCGTAAAAGGACTTTACGTCAAGCCGCGTGGGTCCCACTACAATGAGGCCCCACTCCCCCACAAACATCCATTTTCTATAGACATGACTTTTTTTGCTCCCCATGTCTTTGGTGACTGACTTAGTCCAATGTCGAGCATTGGCTGATGCGGGAGAACCAGCTTATAAAACCACGCTCACCGCATCTATCTGTTTCTATCCCAAATCCTTCACTTTGATATTTTATTATCTTTCAAAGTGTGGTTTTTTTTTTTTTTCTTTTTTTAATTGTGTGCTTTTACAACAAGTTCTCATCACTAAAAACCTTCAAGGAACAAAGAGAGAAAAACATTTTGTCACTTACAAATTAACCCCTTTCAATGGCAACCAACACCGCGGATGAAATGTCACCGGAAGTACTCGAACTCCCGGGCTTTCGGTTCCATCCCACGGAGGAAGAGCTTCTTGATTTCTACCTCAAGAACATGATTTCCGGGAAGATGAGATTTGACATAATTGGCTATCTCAATATCTATCACTATGACCCTTGGGAATTGCCAGGTACGTGCACATACAAACATACGTATATACATATATATATATGTGTGTGTTACATATTTGTTCTTGTTTTTTTAATCATGTATTATGTTAGTCTAGTCTATTTTTTTTTTTTTAGTGACATGAGAAAATATGACAATTGTTGTTTGGCCTAATATAGGGAAGGCGAAGATTGGGGAAAGAGAATGGTACTTCTTCGTGCCGAGGGACAGGAAGCACGGAAGTGGCGGACGGCCTAACCGGACGACGGAGAGAGGCTTTTGGAAAGCGACGGGTTCTGACCGTCGGATCGTGAGCTTATCGGAGCCAAAGCGGGTGATCGGGCTGAGGAAGACTCTTGTGTTCTACAAGGGCAGAGCTCCTAGAGGAACCAAGACCGATTGGGTTATGAACGAGTATCGCCTGCCTGATCACTGCAAATTGGCAAAGGTAAACGCTTCATATTCAGTATTATTTTCATACTCTGCAACATCAATATTAGCTTTCGTATTAGCTCGCAGGTATAAACTTAAGTTTTTTTTTTTTTTTTTTTTCTTCTTCTTCTGCTGAAAAGTCTATAAAAATTTTAATTAGTTTTTGAAAAATCAACCAACTTTAACCTAAAAATTCCATTCAAAACCTGTACATTAAATGCAAACTTAGTGTAATGAATTAGGTTCCAAGTAACAGTTTAAGAAGTCGATGGGGACATGTATCGATCTTTTCACACTTTTGACATGTAAATACAGGGAAAGAAATAATTAATAATCACGGTCGTAAAATTTAAACCAGACAATACATAGTATAAATGACGGTTACGAATTAATGATTCGATCATTAATGTGAATGCAGGACATAGTGTTGTGCAAGGTGTATAGGAAGGCAACTTCACTGAAGGTCCTAGAGCAGAGAGTGGCAATGGAGGAGGAGCTAAAGAGCTTTCAAAATGCCTCACCGGCGTCTCCAATGGACACTTGCATCTCATTTTGCAGCCCACATGAGGAAGAGCTTATAACACCACCACCACCACCACCGCAGGCACCACAAATAATGACCATACACCAATTGGTCCCCATGAAGAAAGAAGTTGAAGATGTGGTGGTGCCAAACATTGAGGCCAATAAGAATGTTGAGAGAGAAAAAACATTAATGGACTTGAGAGGCTCTTCTTCTTCCACATCTTTGCAATTACCACATGGCTACAAAGACAAGTTGCCAGAGATCCAAGTCCCTAGCAAGTTGGGCCTGGATTGGGCCTCCCAAGACAATTGGTCTTTGTTGAGCAGCCCTTGGCTTCAAAGCCTCACCCCCTTGGCCAATATTCTCAACTTCTAGCTCAATCAATATTATCATTACTATTATTAGTGTTATTATTATGCCTAATTTAGCTTTTCTCTCTCTCTCTCTCTTTTGTTTTTTTGTTTGTTTTTTCACAACGGGTGGTACTGCCAAGAGAAAAAAAAAAAAAGTAGCTGCCGTGTTGTAAATAAACATCTTTCTCTTTCTCTTTATTTATTTTTATGTTTATGAAAATTTTGCTCTCCTTTGATGCGTTGGAATGTAATCCCCAGCTATCAATTGTGTGAAGTTGATGGCTTTAACTTTTTTTTTTTTTTTTTTCTCTCTCTAATGTAATTCCCAAGTGTTTGGTGCGCTAGTGGAAGAACTTTTAGATTAATTTGCTCACTGGAATATTCTTGGGTTTTTTTAAAACTTTATTTGTATAATTCCATATATATATATAAACGGAGATGTTGTGTGAAGTTCTATTCGATGGAGAGTTTTCTTTGGCTGCAAGCCTGAAATATATATATTGTTGAAATATATTTTTAGTAATTTCCTTTGCTGCAAGCTTGAAATATATATAGTAATTGATTTAAATAATTCCCGAATTCTTTTGATGATGACTGTTTGGTTTTTTTTTTATTAATCAAAATAATCCTGAAATATATATAAATATATAAATATCAAATTTTGGATTAGCGACTCGAACTCTTAGTTTTTTGAAGAAATTAAATGTGACATTACTATTAGATTATCTATCCAATTTGTTGTTGAAATATATTTTGTCATTTCTTTTGCTGTTGAATTTGGGGTGGGGAATTCGAATTCTCCGGGCTTGTTTGTACCAACAATCTAAATCATACAATTACAATCTAATTTTTGTCTTTTTCCCTCAACTTTACTATTTACATAGTTTTGTAATCACAATCCAAACCATACAATTTGCTGTTGAATTTGGGGTGGGGAATTTGAATTCTGAGGGCTTGTTTGTACCAACAATCCAAACCATATAATTACAATCCAGTTTTTGTCTTTTTCCCTCAACTTTACTATTTACATAGTTTTGTAATTCAAACTTTGAAAATCCATAATTTTGTATAGATAAATCTAAATGAAATGATTTTTTTTTAAATTACATAAAATTTCGAGACGAACGAAATAAACTCCATATTGATATATATATTTTTTCTAAACAAATTTTAAGTTTTCATATTTTTTAACTCAAGCAATTCAAATATTTCGATAAATATACAATCAATCCAAACCTAAATTCTATAATTCAAACCTCATCACCAAACACATACTTAATTTTTTAGAGAAATTAAAGATGAAATTATTATTAGATTATGTATTCCCTTACTTGTTGACAAATATTTTAGTCATTGAGAACAACGTATGAGTATAACGACGTCCTTGAATTATTCGTTTTACGAATATTGACACCTCCTCACCCCCACCGTCAACTACCCACTGAACCTGTGTCCTTGTATGCACACCCCTTAGTGGTAGTAGCCATGAATCTAGCTTAGGGTTTTTTTTTTTTTTTTTGGCTACAAAATTTCTTGACAAAATAAATTTTTATATTTGCTGCTTATAACGAATTTCTCAAAAATTTGACAGGCGTTATCAATTTTACTGCCTCTGCAATGGACAAAATCAAGGGGAGACAATCGAAATTTATTCCGTAGAGACCAACTCAACTACTAAAGAACCGAGGAACTAATAATATTACCAATTTCTATTAACTTTTGATTAAGTACCAATTCACATGAGAATAATTATCATTTTAATTGATAGATATAATTAATTGATGTGATAATTTTTTAAATACTTATCAATAAAAGAAATAACAACTCATATGCTATACAAATACTCAAAAGTCGAGACTATAGTTAGTGTTTCTAGTATTTTCTTAATAAGAATATCCCAAAAATTTAAATTGGAAACTATATATAGTTCCTAAACCGGTTAAAGTCATTGTTAATAAATCTAGTTGAGCATTTTTCGTTAAATTGTTAACGAAATAGGATGAAGACGATACTTTTGCTATATTTTAAGGACCAATAATGAAATAAAAAATGGAAATTGATTATTTTGCTTCTAGATTTAAAGAAAAATATAATTTAAAAAGACTTGGAAAAAATTTTAATAAGTTCAACGGTCTCTTTTTTAAGTTTAAAAACCTGTCACAATCCAAATAAAGATCTGATCAGCCAAAAGACGATTAATTAAAAAGTGATCAACAATATATTCTTTTCTTTTCTTTTCTTTTTTTAAATGTGTTAAGAAATAAGTAAATTATCATTTGCAGCATAATTTATAGAGAGAGCATATCCCCCAAATGTAAACTAAAACAAAAGAACCATCAGATATTGACAAAAGAACCATCAAATGTAGGCACATCAAAATTTTACAGGTTAAAACACTTTTTTTTTTTTTTTTTTTTTATAAATTCCATTTTACAAAAATTGGGTTTGTAGAAAGGTTTCGAGTAAAGTATGGAGTTCTAGGGTCCGTTTGGTTCGTTAGTTTGAGTTGAAATATTTTAGTTGAATAGTAAATTTTTTTGAATTTTCAGAAAAGACAAAAAACTTTTTGGGAAAAAGACAAAAACTTTTTAAGAAAAAGACAAAAAAAAGTACAGTTTGAGTTGAAATGAAATGACGAAGCAAACAAGCCCCTACATTCTGAACCAAATATTATTGGTTAATATAAATGCTTGTCCAATAAATTTGATATCAAAACAAAGAGTTTGGCAAACATCTTAGGAATATATAATAGACGAGCCCAAACCAACACGGCAATTCAAGGGAACACATGAATTTTCCTTGTAGAGATGAGTGCAACAGATCAAAACAGCTGTATTCATCCAAAGTCAATTAATTTCTAAATAATAACCACCGACGGTGGTGACTTGGTGACAACAAATACCTTTTTGGAGCTTTCATTTTTATTAGATCTGAAATTTAAATTACGACACACGTATAGTCTAATTTTGATAATAAAGATCATGTATTGTCTCTTTTTGAAATCTGGGATTTGTTAGCTGTGAAGATCTAAGATTAGATTATTTATCATCCTAAAATAACATTGAGAAATGTCGACTGATTAAGAATATATATAGGTGTTTTACGTTAAAATTCCAGTATAATTGGATGTTGACATTAGGATTTTGTAGCATCTGCTGTTAAATTAATTAAATTCCAGTGCAGCGTTAGTACATGATATTCCAAGTCAAGTCGTCACAAGGGGACAAAAGTTATTGTAAATGATGGCGGATTTCCGTGAACAGCAGGGGGTCCACCAAGGTACTAACCCTGCATCAAGCGTGAAAATGAATTGCATTCACACACACACACACACACACACATGTATATATAGTTACAGAAATGGACAACATATCTTGTTGGAAATCTGATCAAGTCAGGCAAATTAGTCAAGCAAACTGACGGCATAAAAATTGGAAAATTGGAAGAGGTAATTATGCATCACAAAATTAATGATATTTGGCTGAAATGGCCACAACACGACACGTTACACGTTCTGTCAATGAAAACAGAACTTCAAGTCTAATTGATAGTTCATTCCCTTTTCCAGTTTGGCATCAGTACTTTGTTGTTGTTTTTCTTGTTCATTCTTTCTTCCTTCTTAACTGTTATGGATTAGTATCCTAATTTTATATTATTAAGAACAATGAAATTGCATAAGAAAAATAAATAATTATAAACATATAAAATTTATATAAGTTCGTCTTAATATGAAACTATATCATGTTTTATCGTAATAATTATCTACGATCAAGAATTATAACAGAAATCGGAGACCCTCAAAACTCTGTTTTTTTTTTTTTTTTTTTTCAAACCTCTTTCATAATAATCCCTGACGATGGTATTTCGTATTTTTAAACGAAAAAAAAAGGGCAATCAAAATTACAAGTGGGTCGATCCATACGTAGGGTGTTAATCTATCTCCACAACTTAACAATCTCCTACTTGGAAACTAATCCCCCATCAATGATATATTCCTTTGCAGCAGCACAACTCCTCAATCTTCAAGAGAGAAGTTCAACTGAAGTTGTGTGCAACTTCAGTTTCTTGTAATCTTATCAGTTCGGGTCAATATATCCGCTAGATTTTGACTCCCCTTAATCTTTTCAATTGCTAAGGCTCTATCCTATAGAATAACGGACCTAAACATGCTTTGTCCTAGCATGATAAACATGAACATGCTTTGTCCTAGTACCTCTCAAATACCGAGAATCTACTTCACTCACTGCCTCCTAATGTTGTTTTCTCGGATTGCTCATGCACCAACTCACAACTCCCACTGCATGTGTGCTATGTCTGGTCTAGTACAAACTATATAATATTCATTAGTCTGCCAATGGCAGAAGCATCAGGCACAACTCAATACTAACTAGCTATTAGGGTAAAGAAAGTGATTGCCTCTCGCGGAAAGCGTATCCGCGTAAGGTGTTAATTAATTAGTCTTCACAAGTTAATTTTAATTATTAGGTTATACAAAATGATTGTAAGTATAGTTTAACAATAAGTATATATATTTATCATGAAATATAAAGTTCCAACTATTTTGTTTGTATGTTAAAAAAAGCTATTAAGATAAGTATGGAAAATTAGAGCCCAAATTTCCGTAACCAATACAAAAAGCTTTATACTTTGCATCCCATCATAATCTCATTAGGAATTTAAAAAAACAAAGGAAAAAAAAAAAAAAAACTTAGTTATGTTTTTAATTAACTTACACTTTCGTCCTCTTAAGTTTTTGTAAATGATACTAATTAAATTCCTTCCTACACTAAAAGCATTAAGATAATAGACCTTGATTAAGATTGCAAAGACAGATAAAATGCAAATATATAATAACTGTTAGAATTTTTAATCCTATATCTTAGATGCAAATAAATCCCTATCCAAATACCCTATCAAAATGTGTTACATACATTATGAACGTGGTGAAAAAAAAAAAAAAAAAATCTTAAAATGATGTTTTAAAACTTTAAACAAAAAAGAGAGCAACATTTGAATCTAAAAGTGTTACGATGCAAAATAGGTTTAAAATGGTTGTGAAAGTGGTAAAATGAGGGGAAAGTAATTTCATAAATGAACCCATTTTCCATTTTTATTATGGAAAGAAAATGAAATTTTAGCTTGGAATAATGTGGCTACCAAACGTCCCTAAATACATTCCACTAAGTCTAGAGTCAGATTTACAAGATCTACCTTGAAATCGGATTGGGGTTAATGATGTTCTTGCACTTCAAAATTTCTCAAAAATTGAGTTGCGCTCCTTCTGTACACACGTCTGATCTCCGCATTGTGCAGGCAAGTTCTATAGTTGGCTGTTAGCAATTTTAAATAAATCAATTCTAAATGGAACCTAATCGAATTTCCTTTATAAAATTCTAACAGTTTAACTCGAAAATTATGTTTACATAAAACTGGAGTTAATAAAAAATGAATCTAGACAGCAGTAATCATAAAATTAACTCAACATAATTCTAGACTTGGAGAAAAATTCGTTTCATTTTCAACAACCTGATCTCAACACAATCTTATTCTGAAAATGAAATAAATTGCAAATTAATCAAAACTTTTACTTAACAAATCATTCGATATCCTATGTCATGACTCACGAGATACAGGAACATTTATATATGATTTATTAAAATAGCTAAAAAAAAAAAAAAACCTTAGACGCATTAGCATATCTAAGGAGTTTATTATTCTAGTGATCTCATCAAGTGAAGAATCATACTTTACAAGTTCTAGAGCGAGAGAAAAATCATCGCATTTCTAGGCTCTCTCTCTCTCTCTCTCTCTCTCTCTCTTAATTAAAAAAAAAAAAAAAAAAAAAAAAAAAAGGTTGCATGCATTGTGACCATCTAAAGTAAGGCCGCGTGAGAGGTGCTGAAAGCGGGTATAATTTGGAATAAGTCAAGTACTGAAAGCAAGCACTGAAGTTAGGAGTAAGACAAGGTCAGAAGGAGAGATGGAGTTAAGACAAGGTCAGAAGGAGAGATGGAGTAGTGTTGGAGTAGGGTTGTGAGTTCGACGAGTTGCATAAGACGACGTGGGTTTTAATTGGTGGAGGTTTTTTTTTTTTTTTTTTTGGCAAACTTATAACTATTCCCATATCATATAAAGTAATTTGTTGTTAATAAAGATATTTAATTTGAATTGGTCTAACCTTCTGTTAGATCACACGTATAATAAAAAAGGAAAATTTGACGAATTTCATATCAATGCTTGTTGCTATCAGTTGAATTTATATTAACAAGCGACATCGATGTTGACATAGATCAACATGAAAGACATTCACTTTAGACTCTACAGCCACCGCGGGCATGACTTTACATTTATTGAAACTTTCTAATCTTGTGAAATGCCAAAAAAACGCGTTTGCAAGGTGGTTAGTATTCTTAGAATTGACTTTTTTGTTTTGTTTTGTTTTTGTTTTTGTAGGTTTTAAGGGGCTAAAAGAGGAAAATTGTTATTTTTCTAAAGAAATTTCAATGGGCAACCACGAGCACATGGCAAGTTCTGGGTCCATGATAGCTATACCTCCATGTACATGCTTATGCTCAAAGCATCCATGCAAAATTATTTGAACATGAAAAGTTAATTAGTTGCTAATTAAAAAACAACATATATCAATGTCTTCAAATTCCTGCATCAAACGAGTCTTGGTTAGTACAAAACTAGTTTCACCAAAATCCAAAAAAGATTATAGACAAGCTCTGAATTAACAAGTCTTCCTTGATTCAGATGGAGAAGACACCTAATCTGCAGACAAGCAACAATATATATGCACACAGCAATTAACTTCTTTGGAATTAATAACTAATAACTGGAGCTTGCCTTATTTGAAATAGAAAAATACTATCGACACCAACTCTCTTATCCCTATTTTTAAGTACTAATCTATGCACATGTGAGGTATCATCATTTTATTTGTAACTGTTTAATATATTGTCATATCAATTGATTATATCTATTGATAAAAAATGATAACTTATTATCATGTGAGTTGGTATTCAAAAGTTGGAATTAGAACCCTTAGTACTGCTCTTTGAAATATCATCCAAAGCACTTATTACACATGCTCCCTACGGTTTAATGGACTCTCAACGAAACTTCATACTGAGTGCTTAGAAATTATATAAAAAAAAAAAAAAGAAAAAAGAAAAAAGGAAAAGAAAAAAAAATCTATGTAATCGTTAAAAAATTAGGAAGATCACTCTAAAAATAATAATACTAAGAAGCTCACCAAAGCAAAATTCTTGGCTCGGAAGTGGGTTTAGCATTAGAAATAACCTTATTCACTAGTACAACTACTAGTACACAACAAGTCCTTTTTTTTTTCCCCCTCACAAGGGATTTTCAATTTTGGTCCTATCAACATATATATATATATATATATATATATAAGTGGACCAAAAATTATTCACCCACACAAGCAATGCACGAGAGATAAACAAAAAACCAGGTAACATTATTATTTTAGTTACATGGAACTAATATTGGTAGCCTTGGAAAGACATTCACCAAAACGAAGCTGGTAGTTGCGATCAAGGTTTTTCCCAGCATCAACCCCAAAAATATAACTGACTCTCTTGTAGTACCTAACAGCGTTTTCGTCTTTCGGTTCCCATCCACGGCCACAAATACTGCCGTCCGTCACAATGTTTAGTAACGGCACCATACCCGGGCCTCCGTCCAGCATTCAAGTCGATATCCGATGGCGTCCATTTCCCGGTCATGATTTCGTGGGGCGACGGCACTCCCGTCCCACAGCCTCGTGGTGTCATCAAGATCCAAAGTGCCGTTTTAAAAGAAATTACTGGGTCCTCCGCCACTAGATCTGCCTTTGATAGAAGGTCATATCCAATTCCTTCTCCAAGCTGGCCATAGTGGAAGCTCCTGAATTTAAACGCACAACTCTTGTTAGCATTATTATTGTGACTACAATTTATACTAATATTCTCGGGAGGAGTAGCCCAAATTCTTTTTAATTCCATTTTTAATTTTTTGTCTAGCTAATTTAGATCTTTTTGTTCATACATGCTCAACAATCTCCGTCTCGAACAGAAACTCACTATTGCCATAGCTCCCCTCAAATGATGATCTATCCGTCCATCTTCCTCAAACAGGAAAACCAAAAAGATCACACTCCATCAAGATCTTCATTGCGTCAAGATCCGCGTTACATGGAGTTTTCCATCTCAAGAGGTTGCACCATGGATTTTCCTGCTATCGCAATCTTTCCGGGGGTCACCATTCTTCATTTGATTTTTTTTTTTTCCGGGGTTCATTTTACATGTACACATGACTACATCTGGAATCTAACTTTGATACCACTTGTAAAATTAACCTATTAGGAGGAGTAGTCCAAGTATTTTTTTAGCTCATCTCAATTTTATACATAATCAATGCCAGACTTTTTATTCGCATAAACTCAACACATTCATAATCAGTTGTGAAGATCATGGTGGGTGATCATAAAGATCTATAATTAAAATTAATTAATTTATACAATCAAAACAAATATTCCAAACTTATCAGAGCAGCCTTTTTTTTTTGGGAATATATTGTTCAAATTACCAGGATAGTGGAACAGGGCCTCGGCCATAGTACTTTTGACCAGGGACACAAGGATAATTCGTTGCCAGAGGTTCACAGTAATCGTAGCTCCCTGGGTATGGATCCTTAGCAATGCAGTATCCCCAACTATATTCATCTGATCCTCTTTGACCTCTCCACCACCACCCTACATATATACACAAATAAATGTACATATATTGGTACATATAATACATCACTAGTTGCTCTTAATAAAGTTAAATAAGAAAATTATAAAGCAAAAACATAGAAGATAGATAACACTAACATGTTTAACATAAATGTGTTTTAGTCCATGGAATTGACTCTTATATAAATACATAGTTATAAATTTAAAAACAGATAAGTTATTTAATACTTACAATCACTTAAAATGAAGAAATATCTCAAATTACAATAAATACAAATAATTTCAAAATTCATAATAGTAAGGGTAAATTGTTTATTTATTCCTTAAACTTTTAACCTAGTACAACTTTGATTACTGATCTTTCTTTTCATAGCTAGAATGCTCATAAATTACTAAAATATTGCTACAATAGTCATTTTCGCTGACTTTTTCAAAATGGTGCCATCTACGAATTCCGTCCAAAAATTAACGGAAATGACTAATGTAGCAACGTTTTTAATAGTTTAGGAGTACTCCAGTTATGAAAAAAGGATTAGAGAATATCCCTAAACTATTAAAATATTGCTAGAATAGTCATTTTTGTTAATTTTTTGACAGAATTTGTTAGTAATTTGATAAAACAAATGATGATAACTAACAAATTCTGTCTAAAAATTAATGTAAAGGACTGTTGTAGTAATATTTTAATAATATATACACATTTCAACTATGGAAAAAAATTAGAGATCAAAATTGCACAAATTTAAAAATTCAAAAATTCAAAGGCAATTCTAATCATTTATCCTAATAATAATATTAACAATAATATGCGACATAATAAGTACTTCCACCCTTCTCATATATATATATATATATATATATATATGAGAAAAGGGAGAATATAATGAGAAAATGAAGTACCGGGCGCCGAAGTGAGGTAAGAAGTTAAGCCGAAGAAGGCGGCAATCTCCCTCTTCCTGGTTTCCTGGTCGCCGATGGTGCCGAAGTCGGAAAAATTCTTTTGCAGCCTCAAGGAAAGACTCGTAGGTGTAGAATCCCCTGGCCGGGCAAATAGGGTCATTACGATTCTTGAGAATGGCTTCAAAAAGGTCCTCCGTCAAGTAATCGGCTACGCTGGAACCGCCGCCAGCTTGCCCTGCTGAGGCTGCTTGGAAGGAGGAGGAGAAGCACAAGTACAGCAGACATAATATCGATAAACTACTTGCAAATGTGCCCCAAAAGGGCTTCATGTTTACTTGGAGAGCTAATAAAAATTAGAAGTATACTACTTGTTAAAAAATGTTTTTTTTCATGATCAGGTTTGAGACTTTGAGTGGGTAGAGTACTATACGTAGCGATGAGGATATGGAAGATATCTAGATAATCCAATCAAAAAAAAAAAAAAAAAACAAGAACAAAAAACGTGTGGGGAAATTCGTTTTAGTTGTTGTGTTGTACATATATATACTTTATTTGGCTCCATGTACATTAATGCTGCAGGCAACGTCTCTCATGATGGAAATGTTTGTGGATCAGGGTTGATGGGGATAGGATGAATTGTCATGTTAAGTTTTGAGTACAAATTTACGTAAGGGTCAATTGTTATTTTTTTTAATTGATAAATGCAACTTTTTAAATTTAATATGTGATAATTACATAAATAGTTATTAATTAAAATAAATGATAATTCATGTATCACGTTGTATTACATAAAAGTTAAAATATAGTTAGAGTTGATTTCTAGCACTATTCTTTATGGAAACGTGGTCTCTAAAATTTTTCGACTTGCTAAGGCTACAAATGAAGGAATTACTCACAATTACATATACTATTTTGTGTATGTATTGAATGAAAAGATGGATATAGGAGTTAGTAGAAACAACACACTAATAAATATCAGAGTAATATTATGTCATATATCTTTAAGTAGGCCCAGAAATGATGAAGAGGTCTTGACTCCAAAAAACATCACATCTATAGAGAGAAACGCTAATTATGCACTTACTTATAAATAAGTGGAGATTATGATTTTCAAGATCTTGGAAAAAAATTGGCATAACTCAATAATTTGTAAAGAGATAAGATTACTAATTCTGAAAAAAAGAAAAAAAAAAAAAAAGAAAAAGGGCTATAAACTTCATGTTCGAAAGAGATACGGTTTTAAGATATATAAATGATATCACTTTTTGTTTGGATTCATTTAGCTTTCTAAGGTGTTATTTTTATTGTTTTTATTTCTTTTCCTTGATGTTCTTATTATTATTATTATTATTATTATTATTAATTATGTTTTTTGGTCTTGGGTTGGATTCTGAACTTCTTTAAATTTTTTTTTCTATTTTACCCTTACATTTTAATATAATTGATGAGTATATTGGTTTGGAAGATAATTTAATAAAACACACGGGGAAATTGGTTTTAATTATTGGTTTGTAAAAGGTTATAGCAACTTACCAAAATTCATATTTTAACACTTAGTAGTTATTGAAATTTCTCCCATTTTTCAGAAAATATTTTACCCCAAAAGATATTTTGAAACTTTAGAAAATTTTGAAATGTTGGTTGAAATTTAAGAAATGTCGGTGATTTGTACATCACACCATTTATTGAAAATGTGACTCAGAGAAATAATAAGCTATAGCCGGACCTACATGCTGAGTAGTGACAGTGTGGTCCTACTGAAATCTTATACTCTAATTAATTGGTCTGTGTGTATATATAAATTAGAGAAAAAATAAATTATGACAACCTTACCTTGTGGCAATATTAGAATGACACTTATTTTAACCACATAAATGTCTAAAGGAAATACGAGACGAGGAAATTAGATCAACAGCACCTTAAACTTGTCAGAAGTTGATCATTTATCATGGTATTAAAGTAAGTTTTGCAGACGATTAAAGATTTGGATTTTGACATATTTACATAACGTGCTATATGACTAAAATGATGGTGTTAAAAATTGAATTTTGTGAAATATTATTAAGTTGTTGAGTTGTTATGGTATTTATATGTAAATTACGATCACGAGGTGGTTATTTTTATTTGATCCTGTCCATTTCATAGTTGGATAACATTTTCTTTAACAACGATCCGACCCCAAATATTGTAGTGAATTTATCATAATGATTGAATTTGATAGAGTGATGGCATATGACGTAGAGAAGCTGTTCCACTGGGCAAAACGCAATATTTTGCTGGCTGTTCCACTAGACGACACTTGACTAATTGACCAAATCAGCTACATAACAAAACGACAATAGAGTTGGAAAACGACAGCCAAAGAAAAGTTATAAACGCTCCTGCATGTCATTGCTAAATCAATCTGTCTGAACAATATGAGATAATTTGATTCAGCAGCCCATTTTAAAATTATTGGCATTAATTAAACATTAATTCTATTATTAATTAGCTCCCTTTTAGTCATCTTATTATTCTCTAAATTTAGATTTTAAAAATAAAGCCTGGTGCATTATTATTCTACTCATTTTCATCAATTTGCTTATATATATATATATATATATATCATTTTACATAACAAACTATAAGGATTACTTAAAGATGCAAAAAAAAAAAAAAAAGTACTAAGAAAAATGGTGCACTAATTTTAGATAAAAGACTGGTTTTTGATGCCAATTTTTTTATAATTATTTATTATTGAGAGCCATCCCTAGAGACGGACGTCGTATAGCATCAATCAGATGCTATGATTTTTTCTTCATTTGAATTTGGATTATTAGATATGATCTATCCATTATTAAAGATACATAAACAAAGTCGTGACCACCACTACATATACATACATTATATATATGTATATATGCATATAGTAATGACGACGACAACCAAGAAAAAAAAAAAAAAAAACTAGTTTCCAGTAGTACTCAGACATGGATAATGATGAGTTCAAATCTCTTCTGCTTTGATTTATTAGATAACTAATTATCCCGTCTTATCTATAACATATGTTCTGAGGTTATTTTAAAAAATAAAAGTAGTGCAAAGAATACCAACTCTAATAATAATTTTTTGAGTATCAACTCACGCGTAATCATTTTATTGCTAGATGTAGTTAATTAATATGAGAATTAATGATTTAAACACTTACCAATAGAAAAATAAAAACTTACATTCCACACAAGTTAATACTTAAAAGTTGATATTAAAGCTCATATTCCTAGCATTTTTAAAAAATTAATAATAATAAATGTTTTGAAATGGTTGGTCTTCTCACTCATGGCGGCTTATTGGTCTTTTACTTTTCCTCACAGGACTAGGGAGATTTTTAAATTCAATATCTCAGAAACAGTACTTTATGAAGTTTTACTTGCTCACCTTAATTATTAATTAGTAGTAACAAATTAACTTCACAAAGTTATATTGATCATATTCGTTAATTTGTTGCATTAAGTAAATATATGAACAATTGGTTTTCCTCTTTTTTTTTTTGGTCATTTTAACAAAATTTGGTCATGTCAAAATACAAATGATCAATTTGATTGATTGATCTCTGAACTCCTTAAATTTGACTATTTTGATTAATCACGTAGTTAAAATTATTATTATTATTATTATTATTATTTCACGTTTTTATCTTACCAAAATTTCGTGAAAATGGAGATTTTAAGCATGAAATTAAATAAAAAACACATGAGATATTTCGTGGCACCGCTAAAAACACAGATTATATAAAACTGTGACATTTCCGATTAAACACAAGGTTGAGTTAGGTACTTATTCCTAATGTGTATATAAAGAAAATTAGTAGTTCGTGGACAGAATTAGAGCTAATTATAATTAAAGTGAAAATAGTGTTTAAATTATTGTGTGCGTCAACATTATAGCCAAAGGGCATTAATTTAGCTCCAATATTCTGAATATTACTTTCGACTGAGAAAAAACATTAACGAATCTCTTCACGAGCTAAAAGGACATGCCAATAAGAGGAAGCAGGAATATCCCACAATACCATGGTTTGCCGCTTTAAACTTGTTTATGACCCTTGAAAGGGCACGTGTAGAAGATAATGATATCATAATTTGTCCAATTCTGTACTTTCACACCAATAATTGGCCGTCTAATTAATCTTTTCTTGGGGACCCGTTAGAGTAACTCTAATGGGTGTGAGGATGTGAGGAGAGGGGTTTGAATAGAAATTTTTTGTAGATTAAAAACTAGGAGAGTGTTTTATTTATTTATTTATATTTATTTTTTTAAATAGAAATGTTTATATTTAACAACCAAGAGCATATAACCCACATAATTAATGTAAAATAAGAAATTTAAAAAAAAATCTATTGTGAAGGCACATAGACAATAATGGTTTTTTATTAATAATTTCGGTTTTTTTTTTCCATAAAAGATTATGGAACTGTTGGTTTCAAATTATAATAATAATTTTTTTTTTTCAAAAGTTGGCCAGGAAAAATATACAGAAATAAAGTTCATTAAAAAAAAAAATGTCTTTCTTCATAAAAACGTTGCCTGAATACTTTGCTTTCGTTCTCCGGAGGAAAAAAAGAAATAATTACCAAAATGAAAAAAGCTGTCCATCTTCGTGACTTCATGGATTATAATTAGTTCTTCCAATTTTTATTATAAAATATGCATGCTTAAAAAACTGAAACTTCTAATATATAAGTTTTTCTAATGACAAAAAAATTTGGTTCTTACAATATATTTTTTAAGAAAATGTATTCTAATAGTTGAGAAAAAAAAAAATGTAGCGATCAGAGACTTTTATTTTATTTTATTATTTTTTTTTTGTGCTCGTAGAAACTGTACGTGTTTCCTAATATTAAACGACTACGATTCGACGCCGCCTCAACTTGCATTAGAAAAATGAAAAGAAAATCAAAGACGCGGTCCTGGTGAAAATAAAAAATTAATAATAATAATAATAATAATAATAATAATAATAATAATAATAATAATAGCAACAACAAAAAAGACAAGCGACTTTTTCTCCGTTATGATAGGGAAAAAAAATTCTCTTTGATGTACATTCCAAGGTTTTATTATCTATTCTGTCCTAACGTATGGTTATGGACAAAAGTTAAAACAATATTGAAGTGCCGTCCCATAAATATTGTTTGTCTGTCTAGGTTTCTGATCATCACATTGGTTATATTATTCACTCTCTAAATATCCAACCATATCTCGTTACTATTTCAAAATATGACAAATAAATTGATAAAATCATTAGCATATTGACCTTAGAGATAAAAGGAGAGAAATATAGATGTATTGGCTCTACAAGACAGCTTCAGTTTGCAAGCATCAATGTTTTAAAGCTTTTAAAGAGATCAATATTGTAAAGCCACATTATTAATTATTTATTCAGCTTCAGACATCTTTAGATAAGAAAATCATGTTACAGATAAGTTTATTTGCGTGCAATTGATTTAAATGACGATACTTGATTGTTCAATCAGTCAATATTTAGTGATATGATGAGATTTTCCTGACCGAGAATTTGCAATTCGTTGACTTTACAAAGTAAAAATGTACTCATTTTCCAGTCTTTTAATGATTTTTTTTTTTTCCCTTCTAGAAATTGACTAGAGGAGGTGTAGAGTTACCCATTAATCTTTTGAGGCTGACTTCCAGCTTTTCCCGGTCTTTGATCTTTGTCTTTTTGCTTCATATTTCCGCTTGATGCTGGTCGGATTGTCTCTTTTCTTCACATCCTCTTTTATGATTTTTATTTTCTTTTAAAAATATTGAGTTGATAATTCGACAGAGGATGAGATTGTTAATAGATGCCAACTTAATTGAGCTAAAAATCCTGATATCAATTTTTCAGTCTCTCAACTTAAAAAATAAAGTTGTCAAAATATAATTTAATCATCTAAATTTGGATGTTGACATTTTTTTTCCTTTGACTGGGATTTTTATCACAAATATCCCTTGGGATTTTTATCATAAATATCCCTTACTTAATTATGAACTTCAAAACGAAAAAGAAAAGAAAAAAACAACTAAGATATTTTGTTGAACAAAGAATTTGTTGTTTGATAAATGCGTTAGGATTGGAATGCTCGAACTATTTTTATTCAAATTGAAATTGTTAATTCAAATAGGTGTTTTGGGAAAAAGAAATCTTTATTTTAGAATCCAATTCAAATTGTGGATTACATAGGTTAAGATTATAAACTCAAAAACCCTCTACATGTGATTATGGTTATAATATAGTATAGCGGTAATTTTGTATTTAATTATATCACAAAATATAACGTTCAAATGTTTTATACCTAAATTAAAAAAAAAAAAAGAATTAAACATGACATTTACTTAAATAAATGTTTATCGATTTTCAGCCTAATACAACTATGATCAATAATACATATTAATTTTGATCTTAGATTTAATTCTTAAATTTGTTGATCGGTATGTCAAACTGCATGCCGTTTTTTAACAAGAAAAAAATTATAAATGATAAATACATATTTTTATATGTATATATAAATGTATATATGAATACGGAAATGAATCCCTATATTTCTAAACAAATATGTATTTATATTTTCATTTTTCTACATTTGGCCACTGATCTTATAGTAACAGAGGTTAGGCACGTGGGCGGCTCTTTTGAAGGCTTGCTTTATGTCAGTACTGGACTAAATTATTAATCAACCCATTTTTTAGGGAACAGAGCAATACATTAGTGACGGCTTTTGAATAAATAACTAAGTTAGTTTTAACACATTAAATAATTTATTGAGTGGAGATTATTTGCCATTAAAAAACATGAAAAACTAAACACATAAGATAACAATTCATATTAACTTATCGTGTCCATATATATCTGTCTATTTTATTATACCGGAGATTATTTGCTATTAAAAAACATGAAAAACTAAACACATAATATCATAACAATTCATATTAATTTATCGTGTCCATATATATCTGTCTATTTATTATATATCAAGTTTGAGAATATAAATCCGAACATGACTCATTTATTAAATATGTCAGAAGTATTAACCATAACGCATCATGTTTACTAAACGGTTGTGTTGACATGATGAACTCATGTAATCTGTTGAAATTAACATGTTGAATATACATTATTGATGCATTTACAATTCATTTGATACAATTATGACACATTTAACATGCTTATTAGTCAATTATTTATCCTTTTAAAAACAAGTGAAATTTAATTACAAATTACAAATTTCATAGCATTTGTATGTAATTGATCATATAAACTTTCACATTGTAACATATATAATTGAACATTAAATGACACTTGTCCTCTTTCAAGAAAAACAAATGAAGTAAATCTCAAATTTCATAATGTATATATATATATATATGTATTTAATCAATCACTCTGAAAATCAATTCCATTGTCAAATTAGAAGAATATTCAAGTGTGCAATTTTGTGAAAGCTATTTGGAACCTAACTGGAGACTATCTTTTAAGTTCATCTCGATAAAACATGCAATCTATTCGGCTTTTTAACTTCCAAAGGAGTACGTAAGTGTACAACTTGTGGATTTCTTACATTATTTTGGTAATTTGTATCGTTTTTAAGATCTTTTAAGATCAAGAATTCATTGAATTTTTACGATAAGAATTTCATAATCCAATATATGCTTAGGCCTTGTTTTGGAACTACATTATATTCATGAAGCATGATGCTTTGGATTCCGGCACTATGAACAATTCATAGACTGACCTTGTAATTCTGAAGACTTTTAATCTTCCGAACAAAGTCTGTAAATCCCCACGCTCATTAACGTAGTGCAGTGACACACATAACCCTTCACCGGATCATGGAATTTTTGTAACTTATAGAGGCTTTTGTAAAGGATTCTTTGCTAGACTTGTGAATATTCTTCATGCTTTTAGGCTGAACTTCTTGGAGTTATCATGGCGATTGATTTTGCTATTCAATATAGTTGGAATTTTCTTTGGTTTGAATGTGATGCCACCTATGTTGTCGATCTCCTTCAATCTCGAAGTGGGAACGTTCCGTGGAGGTTTTATGTTAGATGATATCGTGCTGCTGGGTGGTTTCTCATGTCTTCTGAGGAAGAAAATCATGTAGCTGACAAACTATCTTCTTATGCAATCAATCTTGAAAATGCTACTTGGATGGTTTAATATATTAGCCAAGAGTTTTGCATCTCGGCTGACCCACAGGGATATGGTATGTCTTTTTTGTTATAAATTTTGTAACTAGCCGACTCTTTCAATAAAATGTGTATATCTTTTTCCCTCCTGGTATTTTTCCCATTAGATTTTGGCTAAAGGGTTTTTAACAAGAAATATTTGAGGTTTACTTATAAGATGAGAGTTTCGTCTTGATTCTTTGAGACTAACATCTGGCTATTACCTAGTGGTGTGTACACATTTTTCGATTCTTTTCTCTTTCATGTTTGCCTACACGTACTTGTTTATTGTCTTTTTGGTGCCTATTGACACATTTATCACTTGTAGTTTATTTTCTTGTTCAACTTTTTATTTATCTTTATAATATAGGTGATAAGTAAATAATAAGATACTAAATGAGTGTCAATCTAGTTGAAAATGTATTTCAGTGAGAGTGTATACCAAACCGCTCTTGCATATACAGCACAGCTCCCGGATTGCAAAACATGTAGGTTATACATACTTAGTTTGTTTTCTAGGGCAACTCATTTCTCAAGTATATTAAAGTACTTTCTTATCACCATACACATGTCAAACGTATACATGCTTTATTCTATAACCATATTATTATAACCATATTGTCACCATATCCGTGACAACATGAGAAAACGAAGCCCACACAAAAGAGATATATATATCGGAACTTATAGCTATTACATGGAGTCGACGAGGAGTAGTCCAGATCCAAAAGGCCTTTGGTTGTAGCAATCGAGGTTGTTCCCGTAGCCAACCTTAAATATATCACAGTACCTCTTGTAGAACCCAATCCGGTCCTCCACCTGAGCCTTCCAACCTTGGCCACATTCAAGACCTCCGTTGATGATGTTTGTGGTCGCACCATATCCCGCAACTCGACCGGCCGACTGATCAGCTGCGGACGGCTTCCATATGCCGGTGATGACGTTGTGGCATGACGGCTTTGGTGACTGCGGGGTCATCCAGAACCAGAGTGCCGTCTTGAAGGAAATCACAGGGTCGTGGCTACAAGGTCCGGATTGTTCAACAGGTCCACCCCTATGGCTTTTCCACACTGCCCGTAGTTGTAGTTCCTACATATTGTTGTTTATTGCCAGTTAATGTCAACAACTTTGGTGTAAAATTCAAATTGTGAAACCAAAACTAACAATATGAAAAAATGGTAGCAATTGTTCAATTTGGGAAATCCATAATATATATACATATCCAAAATTGTCCATTTTTTCGGCAAAATTTTTAGGTTGAAATTTGATCTACGTATACTTATGATTAATTAATGATCGATCATTAATAAATGATCAATCATTAGAAATGATCGATTATTAATTGACCAGTACTAATATATGTTTTCATCGATTAATTATTGATTGACTGTTAAAAAAATGAAAAATTTCAAAATTTCTTTCGTACTTTAGACTTTATCATAAAATACCTTCTGAATTTCAATTTGTTATGTACTTTTTCCTCAAACTTTAAACTATTTTTAAATTTCTCCCACCCGTTAAATATTTGACGAAAACGACAGGTGCCACTCACTACTAATAAGAGTTGAGATGTTAAATATGCAATTATTAAGTTACCCTTGAAATTCAAATTAACAACCCTTAAATACGGAAGCCCAATTAAGGAGGCCCAGCAAACTTCTCTGCCATCACTTGCAGAGGAGGTTTACTCCTGCGCGCTCCGGCGTCTTGCTCCACGCCGGCACCCCGCTCCCCGCCGGCGCGCTAAATTCGCATCCCACCATCAAAGCTCACGTGTAACCGTCACAGCCTCGTCAGCACCTCCCCATAACTCCGTCGCAGGCCCCAATCTCTGACTGCCATTGCCCCGATAGCAGCCATACGTCACTGGATCTCCGTCGCGCCGTCCACCCCACCGCTGATTTTGACGCCGCCGTGCTTCCGAGATCTGACCCCCTGCCGCCTTTAGTTCGCCGTCGCACCACCGTCAGCGAGATTTAGGTCAAGATCCATAGAGTTAAGAGACCCCCCAAGCACCACGTACCTTCCCGTCGACAACCACGAAGATGTAGTTTTTGCAGAACAAATTACAAATGGAACACTAGTTTTTGAAATTAATGTTTAGTTTTCTAACAAAATTAGCTTTCTATTTAAATAAACTGAGATTAAAATCATAAAGGCAATTAACGCAACTTCAAAAAGAAGAGAGAAAACACAAGAGAATTGAGAATAGTGATGGCCTGATGGAGAAGAAAAGAAAAGCCAAAGGCAATGATGGAGAGAAAGACTTCGAAAGAAGAAATGAAAAAAGAGTTTGCTTTTGAAGATTTTTTATTTTTTATTTTTTATTTTTATTTAAAAAACATAAAGTCTATCCGATTGAGGATTTTACTAAAATACCCTTAATTTTATTAAGGTGTGCACTGCAGATGATATTTTCAGTTAATTTTCAGTTAAATTTCATAAGATATTTTGTAACATGACTTAAATTCAAGAAAAAGATGTGAAATTTGTCCTTAAAAAAGATATTAATTGACTGATTAATCAATATTTTAATCACTATCGTTATTTTTTCTTCTAAAAAAAATTAAAGTTTAGTATTTTTAAAAATAAATATTAAAAAATTATCTATCCATCTAATTTCTCCTTTTTAATTCGATTGGTTTAGATTGACATGGTTTGAAAACATGTTATATATATATATATATATGTATGTATATGAATATCTATATGTTGGAAATTCTTACCATGAAAGTTGGATGGGGCCACGGCCATAATATTGCTTTCCAGCGGCACAAGGATAAGTTGGGCTTGGAGAGCAGTAACTAGATGAAGGGTTTTTCTCTCTCAGGAAGCAGTATCCCCAAGAGTACGGACCATCAGGTGCACTTGCCCATCCACCTAAAAGAAAATTTCACCATCAACCACTTACTAAACTAAAACAAAAAGGAAAGCAAATCAAATTTACGCCGGATCTCGGTGATTTTGGACTCCCTAGATGTTAAATAAAAAAGTATTGATAACATCGTTTTGTTCTATTGTGATATATCAATAAATTTTCATAATGAGACTAGTTAATTTGAGAGGCGTGAAGAGACTGATCTTTTTTTTTTTTTTTTTTTTTTTTAACAAGGAAAAAAGAAAGTAAAAATACCGGTAGTTTCATGGGAAGTTTGGCCTAAGAAAGCAGCAATCTCCCTTTTGCGTGTGGCATCGTCGCCGGTGGTGCCAAAGCCAGGGAAGGCTTTGGCGGCTGCGATGAAAGCGTCATAGGTGTAGAAGCCCTTGGCGGGGCATGCGCCATCATTGCGATGCTTAAGCATCTGATCGAAGGTGCCCCTTGAGATGAGTTTGCTGATGTCTCCAGCGCTACCGCCACATTGACTTTGGCAGCCCTCGCCGCAGTAGTCAGGTGTGTTACCACACCAACCATATTTGCTGCAGCACAGTCCACCTGGGCAGAGAGCACCTCCGGCTTGGCTTCCACATTGCTCAGCTGAACTTCCTTGTAATATTGTGGACAACAACAGAGAGAAAATGGTCAATTTCCAAAACTTCATCTTTATCTCTTTTATGATTTTGGTTATGTTTGAGGAGCACTTGGATGCCCTATTTATATATGCAATAAAGTGTCGGTGATTGAAGAGAGAATAGTCAGAAAAAAAAAAAAAAAAAAAAAAGAAACCGAACTCAAGTCTTTAGTCATGTTGGACTATTTTAATTAATGCCAAATGGCTGGTTTAGTATTTGGAGAGCTTTGTTATGTTTAAGAAAATTATGAAAACAACACCTCTAACAGACATTGACATTGTTTTTTTCTTTTTTTTGAAATTTGTTTTTTTTTTTTTTTTTAAAGAGCAATCCTACAAATCATTTTAAAAAAAAATCTAGTAATCATTTAGATAAGGAGGAAAACTTTGAAAAAATCAGATAATTAATTGAAAAGTCAGATATACAGGCGGCTTCAATTGAATACTTTTTAACTTTTTAGCTTTTTTTTCTTCTCTGAATTATCAGAATTGTTACTTTTTAATTGCGTGTTGATTAGGACTTCCATTGATCTAATGACAACAGCTAAGCTCGCACTAATGTTAATCACGGAGCTAAATCCATGTTACATCTGTAAAATTCAACAGATTATGCCATAACTCCTACAAAAAAAATCATACGAAATGGTTTATCCCAAAAGGTTTCGAAAGGAAATAAAGAAATATTGAGAAATCAGGGTTTTTTTGTTTTTTTGAGATAATGAGGAATCTGGTTTTAGTACTAGAATGACTTGCCAACTAATTAATACATTTGTATCAAAGTAACAAAGTGGAAAACCCAGAATATAGGAAGGATGAAAACATATCCTTGAAATTTTCTATAAAATATTTATTAATTCACTATTTTATGTTAAAAATGATTAATTCACATTTAAACTATTGGTATTATAATATAACTAATAAGCATACAAAACAAAATTAGAGTTTCTCATTGAGCTGCAAAATAATAATAATAATAATAATAATAATAATAATAAAGGTTAGAAAAAAGGTTTTCATTGACTTGCATGAAAGGTGTAAAAGTCTATTATACCCTTGATATTAATAAAAGATAACTACACCCTTAATGATGAAGATGACAAAATTAATAATGGATAAGAATTATAATTTAACAATCGTGTTAGTGGATATGCTAATAAAATGTGATAATATTCTTTTGGTTTACTAGTTCCGACAGGGACATTTATAGGCGTGACAAATATTATCATATTCCCTGCATTTTACCTATATATAGAGTCTATAGCAAATGAATATGGCCCTGCTTAAAGCTGATCAAAATTTAGAGTCCTTTGTATAATGTAAAGTGGAAATTTCGGTTTCAATACCTTGCACTTGGTCAGCTTTACACAGTTCGGCGCCCATGTTTTTAAAAAAATAAAATTTTTTATAAGCGAACCAAGCGGAACGTTACCTTCCTTGATTGGCCAGCTGCGATAGGTGTTGGATATTCTAAGTTTGGCATCAATGACTTACATATCTTGTGAACGTCAAGTCGTGATCACCTTATCTGCAACTTTAATTATTGACTTTAATTTAAAAAAAAAAAAAGAAAACTTTAATTATCGACTGATAAGACAATGGAAATTGCTTGTCTTCTACTTAATTAATTGTTGTTGTGTCATATGACCCCTTCCCAAAAGAGTAAATAAAGGATATGTTTTTGCAAAATTTCTTAAAAGCTGGTTTTAGTTGTTTAGATTCAAAAACTTTTCTCTAATTGCTTAGATTATTTATCAAAATTATTTTTAGGCTTTAAAAGAACTTCTTGTTAAAGTTAGAAAAATATGATTTATGAAAAAAAAAAAAAAAAAAACTCCTTTCAAAAGATTTTAAAATATGCATCAGAGTTTAAGTTATAAATTGTTATAAATTTTATCTTAAATATTTTTATTGTTTATTAAAAAACTTTAAAATTATTTTGATTTATAAGCTCTTTTTAAAAATGTGATTTCCAAACACTCACGGATAAATTACAATTTTTATTTAATTTTTTTTTTCTGCGAATAGAAATTAAAAAAAAAAAAAACATAAACCATGTCTAACAGACCTATACTCTTGCTAAGTCATGTAAATGTAGATAATGGAAGTAGATTCTCCTATTTCCTTTTGAAATTAGAGCACCTCCAATCCAATTTTAAACTTTTATGTTAATGCCAAAACTAAGAATTTGGAGTAATAAGATTGTTTTCTAAACAATATAACAAATTTTGAAGCATATATTGGTAGAGCTAATATGGACGCGCGCAACTAAGGCCTGGTTGTCTGTGGGTTAGTTGAAAGTGTGTTGACGATTGAATGCTGATCAACATAATCGTAAACAAGGGACAACTTAAGAAATGACAAAAAAGGAAAAAAAAAAACAATATTCACTTTGAAATCAAACAATTAATTTGACGACAACTAATCCTTCATTGGTGAAAATTACAAAAAAAAAAAAAAAAAAATTGGGGGGGGGGGGGGGGAGAAACAACAAAAATATTTTTTTGGGAAAAAATGAAGGGGAAAAGGAAAACTGAATAAAAACGGCAATATAAAATGGAGAAACAAATTCAACATAGAAACGACAACCCAAAAAACAAGGTAAAGGCAAACGGCAATAGATTGAAAAAATGGTGTGTACGGAAAATGCATTAAAATTAAGATGCAACATCAACTAAAAAGACGAGAAAATGAGAAACCGACAACATAAAAAGCAATTAGAAACGAGAAGAAAATTGGCAACCACAGTAAAAGTCAAACGATCGACATTATAAATAAAATTGACAACAAGATATAATAACGACATGAAAGAAGAAACGACCATAAATTAGAAAACAACTGTACAAATTGAAACGATGAGAGCCCGTTAATGTACGTTGGTATTAGATAACGACGGCAACATGACAGGCCGGCCCTCAATCCACCTCTTTCAAAAACAATTCATCATTTAAGTTGAAGCAGGGATGAGATAGGGAAATCCCATTGAGGGTATCTTCCCCAAACCAATTTCAAAATTCCTGCCATAATATTAAAAAATAGATAAAAATTTCACCAATAAAATTTTTTTAAAAAAAAGTTCATTTCATCATTAATTCAATTTGAAATCAATGATCTTTTGAGTAAAACTAAATTTCAATAAAGCAAGCATAGATGGAGATTGAAATTAATAGTAAAATATACGTTAAAAATAAATAATTTTACTTTTTTTAGATATGTAATCGGGATAGGGATAGGACCTAAATTAATTGACATATATCGAATGAGGAGGGTTTTTTTTTTTTTTTTTTTTTAAAGATAATGTTTTCTTTTAAAAGTAAAGGTGTTCTTGCTCCAAGAGGAAGGCCATTCAACATGAATATCATGTTGTGAGAGAGGATTCACATTTCATGTTATAGGGATTTTTTCTCCAATCCAAAACAATACTAAATTACTAGAAACACATTTCATCGTAAATCGTTATCAATGCCATATACAATTAAGAAACTAAAAAATAAAAAAAGAAAAGCCAAAAAGATCTTCAAATTACTTTGGTAACTTCAAGGAAAAGAACAGGGGTCCACTTCCTATTGCATGAAAGGTTTGAAAGTCCGAGGGAAATGTACTCTTTATTCTTATATCATATATATAATTATACGGTACATACCATATGCTACATACATACACACACATTACACTTGGGTTATAACCAAATTGTCGCCAAAACAGTGACAACGTAAAACACTCATAAAAGAAAATACAAGAACCTTTGACGAGCAAAGTTCATTATTTAACATATGTGTGTGTGTGTGTGTGTGTGTGTTTATATATATATGCATAAAACTACATGGAGTCCACCGTGAGTCCAGACCCAAAAGGCCTCTGGTTGTAGCAGTCGAGATTATTGCCATAACCAATCCCAAATATATCGCAGTACCTCTTGAAGAACCCGATCCGGTCCTCCCCGGCGGCGTTCTGACCTTTGCCACACTCAATCGCTCCATTTATAATGTTTGTGAGCACACCGTAGCCCGGAGCCCGACCGGCCGACGAGTCGGCTCCGGAGGGAGTCCATCTGCCGGTGATGACGTCGTGGCACGATGGCTTTGGCGACTGCGGGGTCATCCAGAACCACAGGGACGTCTTGAACGCAACCACAGGGTCCGTGGCTCCAAGGTCCGGATTGTTCAAAAGGTCCAACCCTAGGGCTGTCCCACACTGCCCGTAGTTGTAGTTCCTAATAAAGTTGTCATCGTAATATTTCTAGTCATTGTCAATAAAATTTGGTAGAAATTTCAACTTCACCGGCATATTACTCAGTTAGACTAGTGTCTTAACCAAAAAGAAGTAAATAATAACAATAATAATAAAGGCATAAATCGTATACATCTCAATTTGAGATAATTTAGACATTAATTCTCGACAACACAGTATTTTTTTTTTTTAATGACAAGATTTTGCTTATAGAAAAATATTTAATGATGATCATTTCTCAAAGAAAAAAAATTCACGGTTAATTTGCCCAAAAAATTAAAAAATAAAAATAAAAAATCATGCTCAACGATGCAGGGCTCTGCCAAATTAAGTGGTGAGCCTATATAGGCCTTGATGTAGGGTCACTCATGTCTTTGAGCTAGTATAACAATGTTTTTTTTCGATTAACCGTCTATTTTAACATCATAATTAATAGAAATGGAGTCTTATAGCGTGACATTTGTAAGTGAGTTCGTATTCTATTAGTTCTATTTTAATATCATAATTAATAAAAATTGAGTCTTGTAGCGTGACATTTGTAATAAATGAGTTCACATTCTATTATAGTTGCGTGCTCAACTACTACCACGGGTTGTCTCTAAAATTTGAGTTTACCATGTGAGTTGAATGGGACCGCGGCCGTAGTATTTCTGGCCGGCAGCACAAGGATAAGTTGAACTGGGAGAACAGTATGTCGCTTGGTTTATCTCCCTGACGTGGC